>CAKALG010014551.1:6196-31706 GCA_916700815.1 Helicolenus hilgendorfi
GAACAAAATGTACTTACTATATGCAGGCAAAGTGGACTCTGAAAGTGTCACATTATTATATATTATATAAAGTAAAGTGTAATCTTTAAATATTTATGTGCTGTTTGCATCAACATCATAAGCCATTTTGTTTGTATCAATATTGCATTATTGCTACTCTATTCATCCATTTATATAAAGGAAAGACCCCCTGATAGTCACATCCTATACGGAGGATTTGGAGTTTCTAATTCACCCAATCTGCATGTCTTTGGACTAATTATCTTAACTCACCTCTAATATTTCTTGTAACTTTTAAAGATGGGTTTATCGATTAAACATATTGTTATCTTTGTATGTGCATATGTGTCTGTCTGACCTTCACCTGAGTTCATTGTCCATAATGAAACCACAATTCAACAACATTTCTGTCCTGTATCCTGTAAAGATTCAGACTTTACCCTTTGAGGAAGTGGAAGCCGTGACTGCAGACTAAAATATTCCCATTTGAATCCACCTTCAGGAGGTTCCCATATGTGATGTCGATCACTAAACCGCTGAGGGTGGGGGAAAAAAAAACAGAGAAGGAGACAAGTCATGACATGAACTGATAGTTGGAGCAGATATAAAGGACGCGACCATGTTTATTTCAGGACTGCAGCTAGCAGAATATTGATTAACCAAACAATTATTTCTTCAATCAGTCAATTGATCGTTTTAGACTTTTAGACTTTTAGACTTTATTGTCGCCAAGGGGAAATTTCTCTCTGCAGCACTGTACACGGCAGAGAATAATACAGTTCCAACATGATAGACAACAGCACACACTGTACCTCAGTGCTCAGTGCCTGAGCCCAGAGGGCAGTAGGGTGCGGTCCTGTTCTATTCAGACTGCAATGCAACGGCCTTTTTATCTATGAAATGTCAGAAATAGTGAAAATTGCACACTGTAATCACAATATCCTAAAGCCCGAGGTGATGTCATGTTTGGCCTATTATTTCTGTTGAAAGATTAACTGACTAATCCTTTCAGCTCTAGTTTATTTACACCTTATTCTATACAGGCATTCAAATCTAATTATTGAAAATTCATTTAAAATGAGATTTTTCCCTAGTTTTTCTTTTAATCTAAATGTACGGTTGGTAAAGATTTTATAAATATATATTATGTCAATATTTTGTTATATTAGTTCAAATTCTCATCCTTACAGCAATCGAGTAATCAAATGCTCTGACAAATGCTCTGGCTGTGGCAGGACTATAATAAACCCGTCCAATCATTTCGTTCGACCCAAATGAAATGATTGGACGGCCTGCCTACCTGTCTGTCCGTCTGTCTGTATAACAACCTACCTGCCTGTACTAACAATAGCCATGTTTGTTGTTTACATTCATAATGATAACTTTGAAGGAGTGGCTTTGGAAGGAGGCCTGAAGTGACGGGCTGTCAGTGTTGCAGACTTTGCGACTTTCTCGCTAGATTTAGCGACTATTGGAGCTAGTGCAGCTCGCTACTTTCATTGGAAAAGAGTTGGCAACTCAAATTTTTTAAAATCTAGTGTGCTCTTGCTAGTTTCTCGAAATCACCAACCCTGCCTTTAATTGTTTGTTAATTAATTTGTCTATGTACCCTCATTGAAAACAAGATGGTTGATTCCATTTCGACCTTAAACTTTCTAATAAAACAAATAGCCATCTTTGGGGCAAATCTGTGGGTCCTTGAGTGCGTCACAAGTGGAATATTATAACTTCAAATTGTGTTCCCTGGGAGAGAGACAAATCAAAGAAAAAATGCTTGAATTTCAGCACCTGATTTTCTGTAGAAATGTCAGATAAATGAATCACTTTATTGACTTCTCAGTGACAGAGGATTTCAAACTAACCGTGTGGGGAAGCTGGGGTCGTATGTGTAGCGGAGGAGTTCATGAGGGTATCCGACAGATACCATTCTGTCTCTTATCAGCTCAAAGCCCAGGCTCTCGTAGTCAGGAGACTTATACACTGTAAACAAACACACCCACACACACACACAAGAATCAAATAGTTCAGATCTACAACCTCCTCATGGTGACACAACATTTGACACTCCAGAGGGTCTTTCTGCCACATACTTGCCAACGTGTAGTCCATGTCAAACCCATAGCACTGGATGTTCTCCAGCGTCAGATTTCTGTTGACGAACACCCTGTGATCAAACGCAACAACACAGCTGAAGTCTGCACGATGAAACATGTTTGAGCACAAGTTACTTTTGGGTTCATTGCGCAACCCATGTTTGGATTAGACTAAGGAGGTTTCTCAGGTTAAGGTATGTTGCAGTACTTGTTCGCATCAGTCACTGAGAGGTTGGGTTCATTTGGGCCTGAGGGCAAGATGTCATACAGGGTGAGGAGACAGTTTTGTTATTGTTGTTTTTGTGCCATTATTAGGTTGGTTTAATGCTTTATCTTGTTTGAAATTCACTTAATCTACATTTCGACCTTGGTTGTTGTAGTTTTAGCTCCTAGGCTGTATTTCCTGTGCGCGGTTTCAAATGACTGCAATTTACAAATAAAAGGCTCCATGGTGTATTTATAGCACAGGCTGTTGTGTGGACCGGTGTAACTGTACATGGTTTCCTGTGTCGCTCTTTATCAGTGACACCCTGACAGAGACAGAGAGGCCTATCTGCAGCACCTCCAGCCTGGACGGCTGCAGCCTCAACCCGCCCTGACAGTTCATACATATAAGGTTGCTGTAAATAATTTACACCTGCAAGATCTTGTTTTGGAAGTGTGTTGCTGCTGCTGAGCTATTGGGGATCTTTCTCCTGAGATCAATCCAGCACATAAAAGCTGTCAGGGTGAGCGAAGTGGGGGCGGCTGTACAGGTTTCAGGATCAGCTGGTTAAAATATTTAGTGATGGGGTTTGCAAACGCACGTGAGGAGAGTCAGAAAGCATTTTGTGATTTGAGGGGAAATTGGCATAGCCTAAGTTTAATGACTTGTTAATAATGTAGAAATAAATAAAGGAGCCTCTCTTGACCTTTAACCAATGACACACAAAAAAGTACTATAAAAAAAAAAATTCTGAGAAAAAAATTACAAAACTTCAAAAAATCTAATATTAGTGTTGAAAGGATATTAAAAAAAAACATTAGTGCTGCTGTTGCCATTGCTATGACCCTAAATCAAATGCACTCACATCTGGTCAAAGCCTCTCTTCGCTCTGGGCCCATCAGAGGAGCTGCTGGGATCTGTCTCCTCCAAACTGTCCATCCTCGTCCTCCACAGTGTAAACGAAGCCTGCTGATGTTCAAACTCCTGCTGTCAGTTTTATTCACATGCAACAGCTGATCTGCTACTCAGCACTTTTTTTTGTTGCAGCCAGTCAATCAAGTTCACCCAAATGTTGTAGGCGTGCATACATAAAGTATCAATGTGTTTTTCTCTGTTTCGCACGCAGGCTGGAACTGAACTCCTCCCT
The DNA here is from genome assembly GCA_916700815.1 of Helicolenus hilgendorfi. Taxonomy (NCBI): domain Eukaryota; kingdom Metazoa; phylum Chordata; class Actinopteri; order Perciformes; family Sebastidae; genus Helicolenus; species Helicolenus hilgendorfi. The sequence continues at coordinate 9,642 of CAKALG010014551.1, forward strand.
GAGGCTTTTTTTTTATGTAAATGACTGCTCCCTGTTTGCATTAGTCACGCACTCCTGCACGTCCATGCAGGAGCCTTTAGTACATTAAGAGGCTTTGAACGTGTAGATTGTGTTATCAGAGGCGCACACGTGTGGCGGGGCTGCACGCCTGCGTAATAGCAAGGAGTTTCCTCATCACTGTCAGTCCCTGTCTGTGTTCACCGAAACAAAACATTTCAGATATTTGAAGCATTCATTTGCCTTTATAGTTTCACCAAAAACTGCACTGAACAGAACCTCTTACAAGAAGTATACTTCAAGTTTATTTTACAAAGTAAACTTAAGTATAGTTCCAGTATATTCCCAAGTATACTTTATTATTGTTTTAATCAATAATGAATGTAAGAGTAGTACACTTTTGAGTACACAACTAGTTTACATCCAAGTTGTATTTTCTACTGAAACTATAATATGAACTATACTACAATTGAACTTATAGGTATACCCTTAGTTTACTAGATATATACTTGTAGCCCACTTTTTAGTTTATGAAGGTACACTTTAAAGTATACTCTCAGTAAACTACTAGTTTAATAGTTTTTATTGCAAGTATACTTGTAAGTTTTCTTTAAGTGAACCACTTAGCCAAATGTACTCATACTTTTCAGTATAAGCCAAGTATACTTGGGTTTTTCAGTATACATTGCCAAGTACATTTAGACTTTTCTGTATACTTGTCGGTATAAGCTAAGGATAATTAAGTATAATTTTGTTAAGTGTATCACTGATGAGTACATAAAAAGTAAACTGGAAGCATACTCTCTTATTTTAAGTTTAAAAGAAGTATACTTATAGCATATGTAGGAGCTAAAGTCTACTACTGTAGCTACTGAGGTGATTAGCCCTGGACTGACGCGCTTTTCGCTGTAGATGGTACCTTTAGTTGTCTGTTGTGCTGTACAAAACTGCTTACAGCATACTTGAATCAATGTATTTTTTGTAAGGGTTGTCAGCACCTAAAATAACCTAAAATACAAACACAGACCTATTGTCTAATTAAAAACATCTGCAGTGCAGACATGTGGAGCAGGACTAAACCAAAAGTCAAAGATCTGTGTGCACATGTATGGAAACATGCAGCTTCCATGATCTCCCTGAAGAGAAAACACTTTGTGATTTAGGGGAGATTGAGAACCATAGGGGGTCACAAAAAAGTAGTGTACTTCAAGTTTATTTTACGAAGGTATACTTGTGTAAAATTCAAGTATATTTCCACAAAAAACAAAAAGATGACAAATAGTGAAATATGAATCTTTAGAGTAGTACCGACAGCTGCCAAGTAATGCAGCAGATGAACACATCGTCTTGTACACAAACACAATCCAATTTGTGCTGAACTTTGTGCAACTGGACACTGGATGTTTTGATCTCTATCTGTTCAGCCGGAGGTTAAACATGCACACCCCACTGATAACCAAGCACAAAGATGAACACAGCCTCGTCTGTCGAGTTAAAAAAAAAAAAGAACACACAAACACAAAACAGCAACACACAAAAAATAATGTCACAATGAAAACAAAGAAAAAAGGCAGTAAAGCCACTTTTAATAAAGCCGTGCTGCATGGTTCACATTAGACTTAGTAAAAACAGACAGATTTCTGTAAACTGTATGACTATATGAGTTTTATCTTGTGTTTCTGCTACATTTAGACTATTTAAGTCATCTTCGTGTGATATAACATGACCTCTTCAAGCTAAATGTTTGCTGTTTGACCCTTTATGACCTTTGTGAATATGATCACAATTCATACAACTCGTCTGTTCGGTTTGCGTCAGTTTCGTGTTCAGTGGATTTTTTCCTCTCCCCTCCAGATTTGGAGTGCATCCTCTCGAACTCTGCAGTAATCTCCAACGTTGTCCGATTCTTGGTCTCGGGGACGTTGAACTTCACGTACAGCCCGCAGGCGACGCAGAAAAACAGGTTTATGAGAAAACAAAAGTGTTGCAGTTTCTCCTGGAAAGGAAGCATTTTTGAGGACATTTAGGAATCAGTGTGAGTGATGCATTCAATCTGATTTCACCTGGATAATCATACGTGTCTACTGGCCTGTTGTTATAAATATGCCAAATGTGACCAAGATAATGTGCTTACCACTATGACAGGGAAGAGCATCCCCAGTAAAAACATGGCTGTCCAGTTGATAATACAGGAGATGGAGCTTACAGCTGCTACGAACGCCGCAGTAAATATTTCCACATTAAGAGAACATGATGCTCCCCCTAAGGTGAAAGGAGGGATGTATACCTTGCATTAAGATGTAATCACTGTTGATTACTGACATAGAAATCCTTAATAAATAACTATACGTACCTGGTCCAACGGCAAAAAAGAAAGCAAAGAGGAAAATGAGGGCAATGCTGCAGTACGGCATCCAGGAGACCTGGCTCTGAGGAGAATGAAAAGATCTGGTGGATTGCTTGAGCTTATGGGTTAAACTCTGTTGTTTTCAGTCATCATTTGTCATCTTTTAAGCATCAAAATATGCAGAAATATGCAGTAAACAGTGTCTGGTTTTGTGGTGACTCACTTGCAGGTACAGAGTGATGGTGAGAAGGCCCAGCGTTGCAGCTATTCCCATGTATCCTCCAACCACCAAGACTTTTCTGCCGGTATTCTGAATAATCATGAGCTGCAACATCAGAGCACATTTACAGCAGTGAACCACAGAGGGGAGCTCTAACTATACAGTAGGACAGGTGTCACTGACGGAGACAAGAGCAGAGGAAATCACAAAAAGAAATACTAGAAAAAAACAAACATCTTATGTTAGGATGTCTAAGGGATATTACACTCAACATTTACTGATATAACAAATATGTAATCAATGATAGGATATCAGTGAAATGGGACTTACACAGACTACAGAGGTGATCACCTCACACAGCCCTATTCCCATGGTGGCGTAGGGTAACACATGTTCTTGGATTCCTGCCGCACGAAACACATCAAAAGCATAAAAGTACACCTGGAAAGAAGTATTTGAATAGGAGCCAAATTACATGTCTATTTGGAAATTCATTTTAAGATGTATATGTGTTCCTAGTTTTGAGTTTAACATGCACAGCAGGCTTGAGTGCAGTGAGGAGTGGGTAATGGGATGTTGTTACTTCAGCAAATATACTTACTTTAAATGTCTAGTGTGCTTTGATTGGAAAAAAAAGGGGGATTTTTGGTGAAAATTAAAGGTGCAGTGTGTAGGATTTGGCTGCATCGAGTGATGTGGTTGCAGATTGCAACCAGCTGAGTACCCCTCCGCTCACTCCTCCCTTTCCAAGACTGCGGTTCCGTGAGTAGCACCATAACATTTTTGCTCCGAACTCGACTACTTCAGCTTTAACACATATCTTGCTTGTTTCAGTCATACACAAACCGAAAAAGGCTAAATCACCGTTTTACAGATGTTTATGTCGCAAACTATTTCTTCGCTGAACTTTGAGTCTGGTTGCCTTACACCTGCTCAGAGTGAAATAGTCCAGCACGTACACCCGTCATAAAATAGCAAATTGTCCTTTTTACATTTCAGGTTTTATTAAGTGAGCTTATGGTAGGTGGATTTTGTTACGTTGAGGCAGAACCAGGCTGATTGTTTCCCCCTGATCCAGTCTTTGTGCTAACTAAGCTAACCGGCTCCTGGGTTTAGCCTCATATTTAACAGACGGACATGACAGTTATACGTTTCATCTCATCTAGCTCTCCACCAGAAAGCCAATAAGCACATTCTCCAAATGTCAACCTTCCTGTCAAATCGTTTTGGACTTTAAAGTTTGCAAATGTAAATACTGTAAAAGAACCTTTTACATTTACAGCCTCAACATGGTCCCATTCAGTCCTACATATATACTCTCTCACAACTTACTATATCTTCAGCTCTGTCCAGATAACTGTCAAAATATGAATCAGGACTGACAGCCTCAACATTGCTCAACACATAAACAATGCAATCAATGGTTGTCATTAATTCTGCACTCTCCATGACCTAAACAGAGCTGAAATGTCAGATTATGCAAAGGATTGATTGTATCTCTCAAAGTGCAGTTAACATTTTACTACTCTTGTGCAAAAGAGTGTTCAGTGTAGTGTTACATGTCACTCACGCTGCTGATGCCACTGAGCTGTAGTGTGGCAGTGACAACGAATACGGTGAAGAGCTGCCAACGGAGCGCTTTGTTCTGAATCAGCTCCATCACAGAGTGGCTGCGAATGTTCTGCGAGGCAGCTTTCTCCTCCAGAATCTCCTCCACCGCCCTGCTGTGGTCCTTGTTGCCCCATAGCCTCCTTAGAGCTATAGGGGAGGGTGACAAAGCAACAGATTAAAGTGGGAATACTGTAAGGAACCCCCTGAAGCCAAAAGTGCTTTCTCACACCTTTCTCACAGGCCTGACGGTCTTCTCTGAACAGCAGCAGGTAGATGGGAGACTCTGGCAGGAAGAGCAGGGCGGAGATCTGGAGTAACGCTGTAAAACCATTGAAACCAAGCAGCCAGGGCCACCTCTCCCGCGTACCGAGCAACTCACTGCAAGGGCAACATCATCAAGCAACAACTGAGCTATCACAGTGCAATATAATGATATGAACACGGACTGGTAAAGTGTTTTGTCTTGTTTAAAGGGGTCCATGCTGTAAAGGGTTATTACGGTACAACTTGGGCCTAATTTTAGGCCTTTATTTTCTTATAACTGCTGGGATCTGGGAACACAGTAACATGACGGGAAATAAGTGGTGATTACAAAAAGTATACTTCAAGTTAATTTTACAAAGTAAACTTAAGCGTAGTTCAAGTATATTCCCAAGTATACTTTATGTAATAATTATACTTATATCAATGTACTAGTAGTATGCTTCTAAGGGTTCTACTTCAATACTTCTGGGACTAAATTGGCCCACTTTTTAATTGATAAAAGTATACTTTAAATATACTTTAAATGTAAGAGTAGTAAATGTTGAGTACACAGCTAGTTTATATCCAAGCTGTATATTGTACTGCCACTATAATATGAGCTATACTACAATTAAACTTACAGGTATACTGTTACAGTAGTCTACCAATTATATACTTGTAGCCCACGTTTTAGTTTATGAAAGTACACTTTAAAGTATACTCTCAATAAACTACTAGTTTAATAGTTTTTACTGCAAGTATACTTGTAAGTTTTGTTTAAGTGAACTTATAGTACTTAGCCAAATGTACTTATACTGTTATGTATACTTTTATGTATACAAATATGTTTTTGATCCCATTTGAATTATGCCATGAATCCCACATTTGATGTTTTTAACAATTTAAAACATAACTTTGCAGGTCAACAAAGTCACAGTTCGCCGTGGGTTTGTCGTAGTATCATTTAGTTTTGTGTAAAACACCTGACTTTTGGGTGTGTAATCTTTCTAATTATGTATTTTCACCATCTTATACTTCAACAGTTTTACGACGAACTGCAACTTTCTTGACTTCCAAAATTATGTTTTAAATTGATAAACATCATATGTGTGATTTATGGTAGAATTCAAACGGGATCAAAAAAATATTTATCTCTCACGTTGACTTCTGTTATTTTTTTCTGCTCCTCTGCCTCTGTATTCGTGTTTAGTATTTCCTGTTTTATTTTGTCACTCTCCTCTTGTTTCAGCTCACTTCACTTCCTGTCTTTGTGTGTTTTCCCGCCAGTTTTGATTGTCTGCCCTGCCTTGATTGCTTTCACCTGTCCCTCTCGTTAGCCCTGCAGTCACCAGACCTCCTCCTCACCTGTTCCCACCTCTCCATTAATCACTCACTATTTATACCAGCCCAGCTCATTTGTTCTTGTCGGTTCGTCTTTCGTTGCTGTATAAAGTTTCGTTTACCTGTTTTCTGCCAGTTCTACCTGCCTGCCATTTGGACTCTGAACCTGTAAGACTTTTTGTGTTATTAAAGAATCGTCATTGAACCTTCATCTGGGTCCTTCCTGCCCGTCCTGCTCTCCAAACTGTGACACTTAGTTTTGCTAAATTGCACTGAATACAAAGTACAGTTGAGGCTGATGGGAATGTCTTGAATGAAGAAAAATTGATCTGATGAATGTGGTTAAAAGTCAAATGATCACCAAGGTTATTAGTACAATTAATTCAGTCTGTATCAAAGTGGTGGACGGACTGTTCTTTAACATATCATTTAATCAGGATTCCAAAGAATTAGATCTCCAAAATCGATTTTTAGAAGTAACTGTTGTCATTTTGCAGTGATGATCATATCAACTTTGCTTGTTTATACAGTATTCAGGTGTTTTATATATGTTGAAGGTTTGGGTAATATGATTTGACAATCAAAACTCGTCAACCATCAGACGTTTTGTCACACTGTTTATATACCGAGGTGACTTCAACAGGCCTTCCCAAGTAATATTGCAAATCTGTCAGCAGGCAAGCTTATGGCTATACATTTTACAGTACATACAGTAGTTGAATATGCTACTTAAATTAACAATAGTTTGCTAGCTGAGGGGTTTTCTACCAAAAAGCCCTTTCTAGCAGATTTAGTAGTAGTAATACTGGTAGTAAAAGAGCGACAAAGTATGTGTAGGCAGAATGTTGTGGTGGATGTTCAGGTCAAACTCTGAGGATTATTTTCTGTTTTTTTTGTCTAATTATTTTAAGTTTTCAGTCGCAGTTTGCTTAGGTTTAGGCAACAAAATTACATGGTTAGTTTTAGGTGAAATAATACATACAGTACATATACACATACTGTATCTAATGTGTTCCCGGGTTGGGTGCATACAGCACTGTTGGCTACTGACACCTGGGTGCTAGCATCTGCCTTTACAATATCCCGATTATTTTTGCATCAATGTGAAATGCTTTGATTTTACAGGCTTTTAATTCACTGGATTTGCCCAAAACAAGACATTCTCTATAAAAGGTTTCTTAAGAAAATGTTATGTCTCACAATATACATCAATATAGACCGTCGTAAAATTCCATATACCTCTGATTTAAGACTTTATCCATGTCACCCCCCTACAGAGAGGACACCATGGGTCTTTAAGAGACATGTGAGCTGTCATTTGAACCTACCACCTGAACCCCCTACTTGACCCACAGTATCCATGACGCCGGCCACCTCACCTGATCCCCAGCAGCTGACCACTGAACTTCCCCAAGGACTGGAAGGTTAAGACGGTCACGGCCACCATCCCTTGCAGGCTCTTGGGGGCGCATTCAATAAGGTACAAGATTTGAGCTGGAAGACTGACTCCTAGAGGCATACACAAGGAAGTCATACATTTTGAGAAGTCAATAATGATCAATAACCGGGTGACAAATGACCAAGGGAACTTAGTAATATAATAGTGATAAATGGGGAGCCAGGAGTGATGGGCAGCCTTCTATCTGTCCACATTCACCTGCACTGATGCCATAGAGAAATCGTCCCACCAGGATCATCTCAAAAGACATCGTTGTTCGGCTCAGTAACATCAACACAGCTCCAAGTATAGCCACAAAATTGTTTAACAAAAGGGTTTGCTTCCTGTGGGACAGGGAGACAGAGACTGTGTTAAAGCCTGAGGCCAAAACAAAAAGAAACAAAAGCTAAAAGTTTAATTTTGTTTGTCTTTCATGGTGCTGAATTAAAGAGGACTTATTGTGCTGTTGTGCTTCCCTTTCCTTTAGTGTGTTATATACTGTAGTGTTTTTGTGCATGTAAAAAGTCGGCAACGTTACAATGACCAAAGTCCACACCAAAGGGAGTTACTCTCCCCCACAGAAACACTGCTCCTGAACTGCCTGAAAGGCCTTGATGAAGTCCCGCCTTTACAAATTAGAGCAGAGGTGGAACGGAGTCCAAGAAGTTAGGTTTAGCTGACCAATCATAACAGTGGGCAGTGGCCTCTTCAGACAGAGGGTGAAAAGAGGCGAGGCAGCACAGCTGGTATGAGAAAAATAAAGCACTGTTTTGGTTGTTTTTTTTTTACACTGAATCATGTAAACATGTTCTAGTAGAAACCCCAAAATACATGTATGAACCTGTAAATTAACATATTAGGTCCTCTTTAATTGAAGTTGTCTGTTCATGTACAATGACCTGCCAAATCTAGTGACCAGCTGACCGGACATCAGCGACCCCAGAAACCCCCCAATGCAGAAAATTGACACAGTGCAGGACCAGATGAGAGAAACCTGCCACTGCTCCAAGGAGACGTCGTATCTCTGTAGACATGTTGTGTTCATCAGCTCCTTTATAAACTGCAATTATCACATGTAAAATGACTCATTTTAGTTATGCCAGTATGATGTAAGGTTCATCATGTTTTCTGTTCATAGAAGCATCATACAGTTGTCTTTATAGCTGAATGTATTAATACATTTCTTGACATTTTACGATGATTTTTAGTTCTACTTACAGCAGAAGGGGAGGTCATCACAGATACACTGAATCCACTTTGAAATGTCCCTCCAATGCCAGCTGCCCAAATGACAGCAATTACAACAGGACAGTCTAGCTGCAGAAATTAAGCATGTGAACAGTTATGATAAATGTGACACGTGTTCATTTTATTTGATATCAAACATGTTGGATCATCAAATTCTACTTTTACCTAAATCTTATATTTGTCTGTGTCTATTTTAAAATATTCATGTTGGTCATGTTGCTTCTACAAACTATACAGCAATCACTCTTAATACTTAATACACTCTCAGTTAAAGAAAGAGATAGACAGCATCATTTTAAATATTATGTACCTACCAGGAGTGTTAAATATCGCGTTGGTCTGGTCGCTGCCATGTCTGGAGTCTTTTCATGTCAAGCACACTGACATTTAACTCTGCACTGAAATGATTAACTTTATATCCAGGCCGGTGCAAGTCGATGGACTGTGTGTTTTGTGTTTGCGGAAGGATTTTGTTTAATGATGATGAAAGACTTAGAACAGACAGTGCAGAGAAGAGTTATTTACTGTCTTGCCATCTATTTAAAATCTGGGGAAAGGTGCACTGCTACTGGCCAGGAAATAGTCCGACCACAAACAAACAAGATATAACGTTAAATTAGGTGAGTAGATGTTTTTTGGACCTTTGAACAGGGTCCCACTTGCTGTTTGTCTTTGTGCTAAGCTAACGGACAGTTGGCAGTTAGAGTGGCAAGCTCAAAACGACAAACTATTCCTAAAAAGGAACAGTGTGTAACATTTCGGGGGACCTATTAGCAGAGATGGAATTTAATATTCATAACTATGGTTTCTTAGTTTCAGGTAATTATATACTAATGATAACTAAGTTTTCAATAGTGTATAATCACCTGGAACTAAGAATCATTGTGTTTTCATTAGCTTAGAATGAGCCGTTATCTACGTATATCTACGTAGGGAGCGAGTCCTCTCCACGGAGTCCGCCAATGTTGCTCCATCATGTTTCTACGGTAGCTCAGAACGGAACAAACCAAACATTGGCTCTAGAGAGAGCCTTCTGTGTTTTTACGACACCTGAAGGCCACCGTAGTTCTCCAACACGCTTGTGAAACTGCAGTAACGTGCCGCAGAGTGCAAAACCGTGGTACCGCCAGCCACCATCTGACTCCATTGCTCCTAAAGTAGTGTTACTATGTTAAGGATGGCCTCTGAGCGAGGTGAACGGCGTTACCACAGTACTCAGTTGGTTGCAATCTGCTACCACACCACTAGATGCCGCCAAATCCATACACAATGTACCTTTAAGGTACATGAATTCTTCTGATAATCCTGCACATGTCATCACTAGCTGGAAACCGTTTGTGGATTTGTCCAGAGTGATGCAATCTGGCATGTCCTCTCATGTGTGGTTTGTGATAGCTGAATACAGAAGCCTGATTCTAATGAGGCTTACACCAACCTAAAAACAGAAACCTCCTGCCGTATCCCTCTGTGTCAGGCAGACTATCCTGCCAGATGTCACACAGCTGACCTCCAGGAAGGAGCTGGTGACGGCTGTCCTGCATTGTCAGTGGGAGGCGGCGGCTTCGGATGACAACACACTGTAGACGGACTGAAACTTCTAAAAACCTGTCACGAGGACCGTTTCCTGCAGGAGATGAAAGCCCTTGCAACTGCCAGAGAGGCTCTATTTACAGCTTGACACAAGCAGAAGTGGCTGACACTGCATGAAAACAGAGGCATTGTGAGCAATCTTTACATATCATCATTTATACACAAAAGTAATCCATATTCAAATGAAAATGGCTGATGCTGCACAAATGCCACTGCACTGCACACACTCATTGGAATAATGAGTAATCATCCTCAGAGGTATCATTGTTTACCTTTTCTGACTAGAAGTCAAAACATGTAAAACAATTAAGTGACACTTCTGAGTGATTACGATCTTACCAGGGACCGAAACAGATTTGACAATGATAAAGTGCTGACATACGGGACTTTAAGTAGTAGCAAATTTCATGGCAATCCATCCAATATTTGTTAAGAAATCTCACTCAAAACTGCAAATGTCAACCGTCAGGGGATCACCAAAGTCTTTATGATTCATGCCCTGTGTGCCATGACTGTCTGTACCAGATTTAATAGAAATTCATCTAGTTGTTATTGAAATATTTCTCTAAAAACAAAATTGTCAGGGTCGTGGTAGCTCCAGGAAAGTCAGGGGATCACTTACAGTAAGTCAGAAGGGTTTGTCCTCAAGGGACCATGAATGTGTTTACCATGTTTCATGGTAATCCATCCAATAGTTGTTGCTAGCATGGCTAAAAACATGCAAAAGCAACCTACTAATATCTTTATTAAAGGTCAAAGGAAGAAAAAAAATCCTTCCACTTTCTCTCAATTCTCTGTTTACAATAAGTTTTAGGTTTTCAAACCGTTCACTTTCATAAAATTAGATTTTCCTTCAGGAATCAACATTGAGGATGACCGGAGCAGTCGTAAATCGTGTTTTACTCTGGAGACTCACACGTGTTCGCAGTCAATTAAACTCTAGACCGACTCATTCTCACTGTGTAAACGATGCTAAAATTGCTGGGTTGGTTGAATTCCTGAAGGCGTCTGATTAGGCACATGAAAGACATCCTGGTGAACGAGCTAAAAAGTGCTGCCCTGCTGCTTCGGAGTCAGAGTGAGAGAAACAACAGAGAAGGAAGAGGGGAAATTAGGGCACTGAGATCCGAGTGAGAAATATAGAGATGCGCTTCATTGTGTTTGGGGAGGGAAAAGTGAGACCAGACACTGATTATAAATGGGAACTGGGGGATATGCTGCACCTGCCAAAGGCTGGGGAGAAGGATGACTGGTTTTATAGCCACTGAAAACAGAGAGGAAATGGAAAAGCCTGAAATTGGATCACAAAAGAGCGAAGCTAAATCCTCAGTTGTGAAACTGTAACATCATATTAAAAACCTGAACCACCACAAGTTACACACTATTTAAAAAAAAAAAAACCCTAGATGAGGTAGATAATGTTTTTTAGCTGCTTGCTAATGCCGCACAAAATTACATCACTGATATGAAACTCCTTACCCTGCACATTTTACAAAGCTCTGGATCTCTTCAGTAGCAACAATGTACACAAAGACCAGCTGTTCAACTGCAAATCAGCTGAACATTGCCAACTTTATTGTTGGATAGAAGTTATTTTGAGCAGCTGGGAGTCTGTTTGTCAGGCCACACACTGTGAGCAAAACACAGAGATGTGTGTGCTCTTCTCTTTAAAGCTTCCTATCAACCAGGCAGAGACTGAAGCTCCAGTGATGGGAGGGCACACCGGTTAACCTCTTGACTCCTATAGGCCTCTGGCTCAGGCCCTTGCTCGAAAATGACATGCCCATAATGAATGGAGTGTATCTCTGCAACTTCGAGGTCTATTTGAATAATCTTGGTGTCATAATGAAGAGATTTCTGCAAAACGGAACACTTTAATGGAAATGAATCATAACGCCTTTATTAAAGTCAGCCTACTAAACTCTTTCATAACCTTCTTCCTGGAGACAAAAATTAAATGTCACTTCGCATTCTCAGGGGAGCTGTTTCTCATTTTTCCTTTACAATTATTAAAATGGCATGTACTGTTATCCAAGCATTTATAGTCTTGCCTTATACACAGTGTCTGAAAACTGTTTATCCACGGCAGTGATTATATTCATATCCAACACAGTTTTATACATTTTAGTAAAAGTTAACACCTTGGAAAAGTGTAATTTTCACCTTTTTGTAACATGGAATAGCTTATGGTTAAAGCTCCATAAGCCATATTTGATATAGCAATATTTGATGAAATGACTTGTATTGTGTTGTTTTTCAGTAAAAATCATTACTACCCGGTCAAGTATGACGAATCCCCCTTTTTTTTGCTGGGACTAATCTCAGTGAAGCACATTATCAAAGCCTGCCAAAAACACCATCCCTCCGTCACTCCGAGTCTCTTGCATTGACTTTAAATTTGCCTTGAGGTGGCAGTAGCACAGTTGATGTTCACAGCATGAGTCTGTTAACGAACACATCTCTGAGTCAGGCCTCTTTATTCAGGCCATCACACAAACACTTGGCAGCAGAAACAGACACTCTCAAGCAAGGAGTCATGCCAAACTCGTAAGGTCCTCCCAAGTAGACAGAGAGTCATGGCAACGCTTGATCACGATGAATAATGAATGGCTCACAGGTTCACTTTACAAGGAGCTTTTCAGGTTCAGACACACACTCAATATATTCTCATTATCTGAGTGTGAACTGCAGTTCGGGCAGAGTGACTCATACCAACTGATGCTTTTACAACTCTGCTGAATATTTCCAGAAGCTGTCAGTCATTGCCGTTGACGACAGCAATCAAGACCTTTCAAATGTAGTTTAAGCTAAGCTAAAAATAAAGCCACGTGAGCGTAGCAAATCATGACTTCATCAGCTCTTCCACTGTACTGATAGGGCAATCAGACTTTAAGCAATTTGTCCAGAAATGATGTTTGAGATGCAGTAAAAGTATTTTCAAGTTTTCCACAAGGAGAACTCACCGTGGATGATTAACATGTGTGAAGTAAAGCACACACAAGAGAAGCACTTAAGCCCAATTATCTGCAATGAGAATTATAAACTAAAAACTGATTAGTCCTTTTGAATCTATCTAGAGCTGTAGAAAAAAAAATATGAATTGATTAAAATATTTAAGCGCGATTAATCGCATGATTGTCCGTGACTAATTGTGATTAATCTCAAATTAATCACACATTTTTTTATCCTTCCAAAATGTACCTTAAAGGAAGATTTGTCGAGTATTTGCAAATATGCTTGCTTTATGCAAATGTATGTTCATATTTATTATTGGAAATCAATTAAAAACACAAAACAATGACAAATATTGTCCAGAAACCCTCACAGGTACTGCATTCAGCATAAAAAAATATGTTCAAATCATAACATGGCAAACTGCAGCCTAACAGGCAACAACAGCTGTCAGTGTGCTGACTTGACTATGAATTCCCCCAAACTGCATGTGATTATCATAAAGTGGGCATGTCTGTAAAGGGGAGACTCGTGGGTACCCATAGAACCCATTTTCATTCACATATCTTGAGGTCAGGGGTCAAGGGACCCCTTTGAAAATGGCCATGCCAGTTTTTCGGCAATGAATTCTTTAGGTTTTCTAGTCTCATATGATGCAAGTATCTTCACTTTAGCTTTAAAACTGTACCCGCTACAACCTAAACATCTCAAGTTGTTTTATTGCTTTAAAGAAATTAGTGGCATTAAAAGGAATTTGCGATAACGTGTTATAATCGTACAAACCTATACAGCCCTAACGGCAACACAAACCCCCAGTTTCACCACAACTTGACATTTTTTTTTATATTTGGTTTGATATAACGTTTAAGACAGCTTTAGAGGCTAGGTGTTTCTACCTTTTTCCAGTCTTTATGCTAAGCTAAGCTTACTGCTTGCTGGTTGTTGCAGAGTTGTCTCACTGTAAGGCTCAAAACTCAACATAGGAGCTCTGGAAGACTTGCCTGGAAAAGCTTAATTTCACATTCAGAGTTTTATCCGACTCTTGACAGGTGTACGGACATGCTCTTCTCATTTCAACAAACAGCATGCAGCTGCAAGAGTCTGCTGAAGTGGCATGTTCTCATCTGTAGTTGCATGATGGTGACGGGCTAGTAAGGGGTTATAGACCAGAAGAGATGTAAGAGCAGTAAAGGTAGAAAAGATGTAGTTGATGTCAGATGTTGGGTTAAACCCTCATCATTGTGGCTGTGAGCTAATACCTGAGCAATGCTATTGGTAACCCTAATTTGTACATTCAGTTTCTCTTTGTCAAAAGCAAACACAAATACACGCTCAAAATCCAAAGATAAATTGTGCAGAACTTGTCAAATTTGTCCTCAATTTGTGCCAGTCACGATGGATCCATTTTCTAATCTCCAGTGGCAGGAAACAGACTGGTAGGGCTGCAGACAAAGCAAGTTTAATAAAAGGATTTTGCAGGTATTGATGTTAATAATAACATTCAGTTTCATCAAATATTAAGTAATCAGACTTGTCAGTGTGACAGCAGTCAGTGAACACACTTTCTCACTGTGTATGATTCATTCATCCTCAGCCGGAGTCATATGGCCATAAAACACACTTGTGTATGAACTAACAAGACAGACACACCAATTAAGATGTGAATTCCTGCCCATGCATGCACGTTCGTTGCCCATTCTCCACATTACAAATGACAAATTTCCAAACGAGCCAGCACAGCAACAATATATCACTCTGCTCATCGGAATAAACTGGAAACCTGAGAGTCAAAATCCCACGTTGTATTCCTTGCCATCATGCCCTTGAGTGTGGCACTTAAACCAGATTGCCAGTAAATCTCCAGCTCAACACAAATGGCTCTTCTGTCAGGTGTGACGCGCCCTAAAGCCCTCTGGATTCAGGTATCAGGGACATTAGAGGAGGAATTGGAGTGAAAAACAGGTGCAGAATGCCGCTGGCTAGTTTCTCACTCAAGTCAGGTATCCAGTGTCCATATGACTCAAAGCTAAATAAATCATGTTCAATTAGTTTCCAACACAATGGAGGAGGGGGGCATTGGATTTTTGGTAAAACGTGGGGGGAAGGATGGATCCCAAAATGCAATTTCACAATTACACTTATTAACCCCCAGGAAGACTTTTTTTTATCAGTTTACTTCATATTTATTTAATCCTTTTTGTGTGTTTTTTTTGTTTTCCTTTCATTGCTGTCTTTGCTGCCTTGTCTATTATTTATTTCTTCAAATATTTTCTGGGCGAATGTATTTTACTTTCTTCGTCCCAGGTCAGACATAAGGCAGCAACAATCTTCTTCTGCCACCGGCGGATGTCTTTGGCCACAGCTTGGGCCCGCTCAACATGACTTGTTCTTCGCCACTTTGCTTTTGGTCTGCCCCTATTTCGCCTGCCGGTTGGTGTCCGTCTGAGGGTGACTTTGGAGATTAGTTCTGGTGGCATCCTCAGTACGTGTCCAAGACTCTCCATCTCCATACATTCATTTCTTTGGCTATGTTGTTGCGGCCTGTGTCTTTATACAGGTTCCTGATTGAGATTGTGGTAGATACTAAGGATTATGCGGAAGCGAAGTGTTGTGGAATGCATCAACCTTGTTTTGCTCATTTTTGCTCATGTATACAGAAACAACAACAATTTATTTTACCTCAGATTATGTTTCTGTTCAAATAATCTGTCCTTCATTTGTCTTTATATATCTTGATTGTGAAGCCGATTGCGGCTTTGTGTAAAAAAATACAGAATAAATAATAGGGAGGCACCGATCTGACTTTTTTAGGCCCGATACCAGTACCAATTTGGGTATTGGCCAATACCGAGTACCGATCCGATACCAGTGTATAATTAATAAGCTGTATGCCTCACTGTGTGGAAGTGACTGGGATCATTCTTTTATGTGTAAGGCAACATCAGACTTGACCTAATTATTGTTTTCCTAACTTTGTAAAGCAAAATGTAACAAATATATGCGTAGATATTAATTGACTTAATTGCTATTTAATATTAAAATAATATATCGTACACCAGAAACTTAAAAAAAATCTTCTAAATTAACAGGAATTATAATTCATGTGTAAACCTTCTTAATGCAGCAACAAATTGGTCAAAACTTAAACAGGAATTCAAATTCCAGTATATAATGGGTATAGGATATAAACAATTGAATTGAATAGATCGGCCCCATTGTCACCGATACCCGATCCAGCTATATGAGTCAGTATCGGGCCGATATCTAATCCGCTATCGGTATCGGTGCATCCCTATTAAATATTGGACTTATTTAATTTGCACACATTAACATGGAGTAAATGTTTTTTTGAAGGTGGAATGTGGAGGCTAAAAGACTGCAACCCAAAGAGGCTAATTTTCTACATCAGCTTGACTAGCTCAACCACTAAGACACATAATAGAAGCAGGGTCACTTCTAATTTTGGCATTTGTGGTATTTTTTTTGTTTCAGAACATGCTTTGTAGGATACACGTTATTTGCAATAACGTGTGATGTCAAAATAAATTGAAATTTGATTTTGAAGACTGGGAGAGACCAGCATAAACTACAACCCAAGCCCGATTTGAACATGTGATGATGTGGTTGCTTTGTACACTGGAAAAAGTATAACAATGTCATTGGTCATTCAGTTGCATTTCCAACCGTCTAAAATTATTTATTCATTTTTTTAGTTTGACAAAAGTTTTATTTCTCACTTGGTGCTGATTGCAATTATTTTAACTGATATTGCAATTTGGATATGTTTTGCGATATTAGATGGAATGCTCATTTTTACATAATTATTCTCATTTTCATTGAAAAATGTGTTAACATGATTATGGTGTGATTTTTGCAGGGATCTGTACCAAACAAAGATGTTTTGTTAAGTCTGTAGAATATCATGTGTAGGCCAGGACATCTCTGCAGCACCAGAATATTTAATTTGAAATGGTATTTTGACACACATTTCGCCTTTAACAAATTTTGCACCTTCTGCGGTATGAAAATTGCAGTAGGCCATATTGCAATTTCAATAAAACTTTGATTAGTTGTGCAGGCTTAGTTGTTATTAGGATGACAGTGAACAACACATATGAATAATTCTTATTGGAGATTGTGTCGGCCAAACTACTGGCCAACACCAAACAGTGTTTTTAACACAGTTAACATACAAACATTTCAAATAATGACGTGACATAGAGTCTTTTGTTGGTTTGCTAATTGAGTGTGTGCATTTTAGTTAACATTGTGCCATTAACTCAGTTATATTTGCTCTAATTAATTTTTGTTGTACCTCTGTTCTTTTTAATGGATCCTCAGTGAGTCTTCCCACGGCCAAAAGATGACAGCAGGAAATGGAAGAGAGCATCCCAAGGTAGGCCTGAAGGGAAAAAAACCCCGGCATGCAGACTCCTGGATGTAAGTCTCATTCTATGTGTATTCCTACAGTGTTACTGATGTTATCGTACAATGTTTCCAGATTTCCATAGTTATCTAATTAGTCATTATGAGTAAATGAGGTTAGAACATAAGTGATGTGTGCATGATTGGTGAGCTGCTCCCTAATGTGGGAGCAGAAAATAGACTTATTCAGGTTTAATAATGAATCAGCCGACAGATTCACTAAAGTACGCTTTTTGTCGTTATCAGTCAGACTTTTGAGGTTGTATATGAATAAGGAAATGGTCTATTACAATTAGAAAGTTTTTCCAACTATGGAATCTTTATTTCGATTCTATTAAGTTGAGCCAAGGTTAAAATATTTTAAGCGACTTGGCTGCAAGGATGCCAGTAAAATAATTGGTATGTCCTCAGCTAGCTTTTGGACAATTGAAACCACTTAGTATCACTCTTCTCAAATAATGAGCACTATAGGCGCCACAGAAATCTGAATGCAGAATAAAACTGCACAAAAGAAATGTCTGGTTTTCCCTCCAAAGTATTTTTGACAAAAGTTATGCAAATAGAGTTGGATTTGAATAAATACTGAGGTGGGTGGAGCTTGACTTCGATATTGGTGTTAAAAATGTCTTATCTGCTCACCCCCACCGTTAAGATGTCAAGCCCTTACAGTTTTATAATGATTATTTATAATATTTATCAATAATGATATTCTGCATACACAGCAATCGACAGACATAGGCGAACTTCTGTCCACAGCAGTTGGTGCCTGTCCTGGTGGCAACCTGAGAACCCGCTGGGGAACACCAGCAAACCTCAGATCCAAGGTTGTCACTTGATTTTCATACATAGCTCCAGGCACAGAGTGTCCAGTTCGGGGACCTCAGAGTTGCCTCTCTGTTCTTTGCAGATGATGTGGTTCTGTCTGAGGTTCTCTGCCAGAAAATGTTGGATTGTTTCCTACAGATTAGGAGTGAGTTCCTGCCCCAATTGAAGAAGTTCAAGTTTCTCGAGTGAGGGTAAAATGGAGCGTGAGATCGACAGATGGATTGGCTAGGTGTCAGCAGTAATGGGGGGGGCGTTGTACCAAACCATTCGCGATCGCAGATACAAGTTGCTGAAATTAATTTTCACCGTAGATTGGCATAGAGATAGGGTGAGGAGCTCAGAGTTGAGCCACCGCTCCTTCACGTTAAAAGGAGCCAGTTGAGGTGATTCAGGCATCTGATCAGGATGCCTCATGGGCGAATTCCTTTGGAGGTTTTATGGGCACATCCAGCTGGTAGACCCAGAACACGCTGGAGAGATTAAATATCTGATCTGGCTTGGGGAAACGCTTCGAGATCCTCTCGGGATTAGCTGGAAACTGTTGTTGGGGAGAGGAACCTACCTTGCTTAGCTTTCAGCCTGAAGGAAAATGGATAGATGAAAAGCAATCTATTTATGTAAATAGACTTTTGACAACTATAAAGCTATAAAACCATAAAAAACAGTAATAAAAATCATATTAGCATATTGAACCATATTTTCTGCTTTGACATGAACATTACAGTATGCAGAGCAAAAGCCTTTTCACTTTCTTTTGGTGAAGCAAAAGATTAACATTTTCTCTATTTTAATAATATATTTTGTAAGTACATGTTGTGAATATTTGTTCATATAACATTAAAACTGTTAACATTACAATTCAATTAGGTTGAGGTTACTGAATTCAAACAAGACCTGCAAGCAAAAGGTTTTGTTAGCTTTTTAGGACCCCTAAAAAAGTACAGATGATAAAGTTGTGGAAAAAGTCCTATAGGTATAGGAATTATTAGAACCCAAAAATAGCAACTACAGAAGCTATTTTCTTCTGCTCAAGGACTAGAGTTCCACTATTTATATGCATTGCCCTTTTAGATTTGTAATCACCATTTTCATCTACTGCAGTATTGTCTGACAACAGCCATCAAGATGGTGTTTTATGTCATTTTAGGCCATGAGGTCAACAAAACAGAGATAGGATTCACATAGCAATGCCAACAGATTTAAAAAAAAAAAAAGATCATAATTATGCTTTATTCCTCATGATCAACTTGTTTATCATCAGAGTTTCGTCCATAAAATTTGATTAGCACACAAATTCATTCAGTTGTGTGCTTTTAAAGAGGACACACAAACTTCCACACCATTGGCAGAGAATAAGCTGTACTAATTCATTACATAAAGCACATGAAGTGCAGACATAATGGTACATCTGTAGATAGATTTAAACAAAGTTAAACCATTCCAAACAACTGTAATAGTTTTATAAATGCTGCCAACGTACACAAATGGACAAGTGGAGTACAATTTATTACACTATCAAACGGTATAATGTATAAACCATATTGTGTTACACAATAGCATCATTTAGATTCTTCATCTCAATCATTGCTCTGATCTTTCTCATCTGTAGTGTCAGAGTCACCCGAGGACTTGAAGTTATTAAAAATAGGCCCTGAAGCAAAATAAAACCTGCGCATAACAAAACAAAAGCAATCTCACTGACCTCACCATCATGGGAAAACAGCAATCAATGTTCTTCGAACAACCAAAGTTTCTTCTAATAATAAGTGTACAGGAATTTGTCATGGTGACATTGGTGTAAATACGTATTGATATCTTTCAGAGCACATATTGATTATAGCACATCTAAGGCACAGATGCAAGACTGCCTCAGATGTGCTGCAAAGGGACTCTGTAAAACATGTCACATTCTATAGCAGTGTGCATTCAAGCAATATGATGTACAGTTTAGATTTAGCTTTGCAAGAAACAGAGGCCAGTGCGTGATTGAGACTGAGAAAGTTGCATAAAATGAGATGTTATATAATAATGTGTTAGTTTAGATTGCCTATTTTTGGATAGCTTGTCATTAAATGTGCAGTTGGCAGAATGTTTTTGGCATCATTGGGCATCAATTACATAATAACATTTCAGCATATTTTAATTCAAGTGTTCTGGGAGAAAACTAGACTGCTGCACCTCCTCATGGCATAAATTAAATAGAGGAGACTCAAAGTCAAAATGTTGGTAAAGAATGGTCATAACTCTCAGGAAGAAGCTATTGAGGTCAAGGATGTTCTTCGCGTTCTTCGTCTTAATGGACCTTCACCCAAAGGAAACATGGGAAATGTCTGCTGAGCATCTGAGAGGTTGTTTCTGTCAACCTAAGCAAGCACTTTACTTGCCTCCCTCCACATTTTCTACCTACTTGTCAGACTGATCAAAACACAGTCCAGTAGGTAAACACATGGAGGTGGGGAGTAAAGTGGTGCTGACTCTCTAAGTGTGTGAGGCAACATCATGTTTCCCTTTCGAGGTACATCTGAAGGGTGGCAGAGAGAGCTGCACGAAGCAGGAGAGAGCTGTAGGCTCACAACAATATTAAAGATTTTATCTGCAGGATTAAAACCACACTTGATCTGAATGACATTTATAGTCTAGAGGAATGAATACAGATGGCATTCATAATCGGCAGCTAACATCTGCAGGTATATGTCTACATTAGATATTCAATAGGAATCAGCCAACACCGTAAAAATGAATAAATGTGTGAATGTGTATCTCAAAAAAAAAATTTCCATTTTAATCTCAGCAATTCTATACATCACACATTTCTATTTATACATTTACATTTAAATGCTGTATGTGGGATTTGACTTTGTAATCTTGATGAGGATGTATTATTGAATTCTCCTATAGACTTATTACAGTGTATTAAAATTCATGCTTTCAAATGTTTCTCTACTCGGTAATTATTACCCTTGTCTCCTGTATACGTGTCATCTGGATGAAATGTGGTTTAATCCTAGAAAGGGCAAAATGTACCAAAATGTCAAGTTTGTAGATTAATTAATACAAATGATCATGTCTGCCCTTTGTGATCCCTCTTGTAAGACATGTCACAGTCTCCACAGTCACTTCCACCACTAGGGGGAGCGATAAACAGTCCCACAGACACTAACACAGACCATGAATGAATAATATGTGCATGACTAATATGAATGCACTCCAACTAATTATAGTGCATTGATCATAAATCTCTGACTGAATGAATAACCGGCCTTTAGGACTCTCAGGGGACTTCATGAGCAACTGGCTCATCTCAGATCTCTCTGAGCAGAGCCTTGATGCGTGTGTATTTATATTTTATGTCCTGCTTTTTAATACATTTTATAGCTTTCTGCTATCTATATGGTGTGTGTGTTTGTGTGTGTATATATGTATGCATGTATACATGTATGTATGTATACACTCAATATGTGTATACAGTATATACTGTATGTATGTATATACTGTATATGTGTATACATGCATATATGTATGTATATATGTATATACTGTGTATGTATACATGTATATACTGTATATGTGTATACATGCATATATGTATGTATATATGTATATACTGTATGTATGTATACATGTATATACAGTATATGTTTATACTGTATATGTATATATAGTATGTGTGTGTGTGTGTGTGTGTGTGTGTATATATATGTATATATGTGTTTGTGTATATGTGTATATATGTGTATATGTGTGTGTGTGTGTGTGTGTGTGTGTGTGTGTGTGTGTGTGTGTGTGTGTGTGTGTGTGTGTGTGTGTGTGTGTGTGTGTGTGTGTGTG
>CAKALG010014552.1:0-26471 GCA_916700815.1 Helicolenus hilgendorfi
TTTTGAGAGGAAATAAGTCAACATTTTGCACTGATGGTTGTTTCTTACAATGGGGGAGTGGCAGTAACTCCGTCCATGGAAAACTTGGCTTGGGAGGATCGCTGCACGGACCAAGTATGGACGTGGACTGGTAGCTGGAAAAGTCCCAGTTCACCTCTTGGGGGCTGCCAATATGCCCTTGAGCAAGCCACCACCCAATATACTAGGATGGGGTTAAATGCAGTAGCAACATTTCACTGTGTGCTGTGCTGTGCTATGTAAATGTGTGACATTAAATTGGATTTATATTTACATAAGTTTATTCTAGGAGTCCCCAGGGACCCCAGTCGGTAGTCCTTGTATGTTAAATAGGTTGGTAGGGTGAGGGTTAATGTGCTCTATAACAGTAAACTAGAGTTTTGCTCTCAAAATGTTTGCTACATAGCAAGTGCAGACTTTGGAAGTGACAGGGAGGTAAAGGTGGGTGGGCCGGAGGGAGAGCGAAAGTGACGGCTGACATGTTAGAGCATTAGGGACCAATGGGTGGCATGACAGCGTGGCACTTAAATGTAGTTCAGGATTTCACGAAGACACATCAAAGCTCAGTGATATGTCACGGTAGCTGTCTTTCAAAGAGTAGGAACAAAAAGCAGCAGGAACTCAGTAACAGGGGAACTTCCTCCATCTCCACCTGGAAATAAACCAAAGCGTTCTGTAGCATACTGTTGGTTCTGCTGCAGATTTCTTTTACATACTGTTATTGAGCAAAGGGAGCCTTTTAAAGTAGCATCACACAGTCATTCATTATTCAAGTTGTTAAGCAACAACATATGACCATCGCTGTTATAATGTCATCCGTAATCTTCCTCGGGCGAGAAAGAAATGATCTCTGTGTGACCTTTCAGCTTCCACCCCTGTGATTAAAACTGAACTCTGACACATGGAGACATGAACATGATAGCAGTCAGAGTTCCCATTATGCATCAATCAGCAGAGGAAATGCTCCCTCACTTCAGACCTGAATTTTAATGTATTGCATGGAAATGCCGCACTCCAATGTAATGTCATTCGTAGACCGTCTAGTTGGTGCATTTGCCTTTCATTGAAGCAGCATTGATGCACTGCATTATCGAGAGACGTTCTTGTAGCTTACCGTGTCTTTTATTTGAGCTTTACGTATCCTGACTAACTTTGCAACTAAAGGAACACATCTTTAGATAATATCTTATGATCCTGTAAAGCATTATGTTGTCCATAGTCACAAATTAGTTCTATAGTAGGATGTATGCACATGTGTCTTCCTTTTTTCTGATTAAATCAGCATTGTCATTGTTTTTAGCCCT
The DNA here is from genome assembly GCA_916700815.1 of Helicolenus hilgendorfi. Lineage (NCBI taxonomy): Eukaryota > Metazoa > Chordata > Actinopteri > Perciformes > Sebastidae > Helicolenus > Helicolenus hilgendorfi. Next base: position 1,323 of record CAKALG010014552.1, read on the forward strand.
GCAGGGCTCTCGGTATGGCAGTCTGTCAGTCAGCCTCCACCACTTTGGCCCAGACATATCTCAACAATCTTTGGATAGAATGTAATAAAAATGTTGTATAGACATTCACGATCCCCAGAGGATGAACCCTCATGACTTTGGTGATGCCCTGACTTCTTCTCTAGCGCCACCAGCACTGTTCGTAGCTGTACCTACGAAAAGTAATGCAGTGTAATTTGTGTATATCATGAAATAAATGTGTGTAATTCACGTAATTGTGAACCAGGAAATATAAAGGCCGTGTAGGCAAGAGGTCGGGTGGATGGGTAAAGAAATATCAGACTTTTGCCCAGGAGGCCGGTGTTCATGTCACTTGTGAAACATTAAGTCAATGTTGATTTATCACGTAACTTACATACATAAGTAACGCCGCTTCCGGAATTATTTTAAGCCAAAACACAATCTTTTCCTATGCCTGACTAAGTAGTTTTGTTGCCTAAACCTAACTAAGTAGTTTTGTTGCCCAATCCTTTTATTTCCTAAACTTAAGGAAGTTGTTTCCTGTGAAGACGAAAGTTTATTTTGAAAAGACTGTGTGCATGTAACGAGTATATATTTCCACATCTTGCGGGATATTTGGAGGAAAACAAACAAAGAAGGATGAATAACTTTTTTTCACAAGATATCATATGAAACGTTGTATGAGAATATGTTGCCCGCACATATGTCTTCCTTCTTTCTAATTAAATCAGTAGGCCTATTGTTATTGCTTTTAGCCATGCATCGTTCTACGTATGACAATCATTAGATAAATATATTGTCATAACATTTTGCACAGACATTCATGATCCCCAGAGGATGAACCATCATGACTTTGGGTTGCCATGAAATGTGCCTGTCATTGTTCCTGTTTTATTCTTTTACTTGGAATTGGTTATACTCTTTGCAGGATCTGTGATTCATTCCTGTTGTATGGCTGTTTTGCATTCACTACTAGTCTTCAAATGTTTTAATCATTATGTCTCTGTAAAGCAAATTGTGACTTGGTTTTTAAAAAGCACTTTATTTAAATAAAGCTCATTATAATAACAGTTAGCCAATCCATTATCACCACTTTGGTTTAGTTATACCAGGACTGAGTAATGACCTGGCAGAACCTGTTTTTTAAAGAAAGAAAGAAAGAAAGAAAGAAAAAGGAATCACTCCTTCCAAATACAGCTGTGTCAGAAGTCAATAGAACTAGAATGCATGCATGTATATTCCCCTTCTACTTTAATTAAGTTAACAATTGTTTGAACAACATAGGCCATGAGTACAAGATCAAACTTTTGGTTTCAGCTTTCCATCGTGAACTTCCCAGCATTTGGCTGCTAGCTTTTCTGTTAACTTTGCTGCTGTTGCAGATTGCAGAGGGGTCTTTGAAACTGTTAACGCAGAGTGCAGAGCAGAAGGAGAGGGAGCCCGCCAAAACCTGCTGGAACCAATGGTGGCATTATCTAGAGTCAAACATCTGGTGAGTTAGACTATTGTTAGGCTGCCAATATTTTTGACTGCTTTTTTTTGGATTTTCTTTCATTGAATATCGGATACCGAGCAGTCATGAGGTCCACGGAGGTGCTTGATGGCCACAGCTAGAACATTGTGTGAAAACCTCCAGTAACATTTGATGGTTTTACACATTTTATTTACTTATTACTTTTGTGTAAATGTTTTTTTGTTGACAGTACATTCTTGTGGCCAAGCTTCTACTAATCATTGAATATACTGTATATGACATTGGTCCTTTCTTACGTATTTCAGTAATCATTAAATTTAAGTATTGCCTAGTGACTTAAACATTGTATAACATCTTTATAATTCGTGGTTCACAATTACGTGGATTACATACAAATTGATTTTGTGGGATATTGACAATTTACAGTGCATTACTTTGTGTAGGTATAACTACGAACGGTGTGTGAGAATAGCCTGATGTTTTGTCGGAAACCTAGAATTCATGACATTTTATTGCATTGCTAAATTTTATTTTCAGTGTAGTGCATTTATTTTGGTTTGGAGCATCACTACATAAAAAACAAAACAAAAAAAAAACACTAAAACTAACAGATAGTTATAGTATGAAGTTCGCTGGTTATCCCTGTACCTCTTATTCAATAAAAAGTCATAAGAAACATTGTCTCATTGTGATCAAACAACGAGTCCCTTTGATTTAACAGCCTGCTGCTGAATGCTGTAGTTCTCATCCGAACTGCCTCTCTGAGCAAAACACAAAGCCAAACCATTCTGCTAATATGAAGACCTGATGCCTCATATTAAATTCAGCAAACCCTAGCTGTAGAAGCACGCCGCAGAGAAATTTGAGCATTTACACGACTTGCTATGCATAAACAGTGTAATAATGACAGCTACTCCAGGGTGCCACATTCTGTGATTTCAAACAGCATTTCACAGCCACAAATGAGACAAATGGGTGCAGTAAAATGACAGTGAAAATCGTCTTAACAATGTTGCGTGTTTTCCTCAAGACACTCGACATGAACAAGTTGTTTTTTGTCATTTATTTGGCAAGAATATGCCAGCCTCCCTGGCATTAAAGTAAATTCCCCCAAAAAAGGTAATAAGTGGTTGTTGATGGATTTATGTTGGGTTGGCATGTGTGACACTGTGGTGACTTCTACAGGTTCGAAAAACATTGTTCCTAAATATACCGAGCGTTAATTGAGCCGACTTTGCATCAGACACTCGCAAGAACTTTTTGATGAGTGTCTGGAGAAATCGCCATGGAAACGGTCGCCTTAATGCCCAGGACATGACCACGCAATCGGACCACTTAGCAAGCAAGTCAGAGGAAGGTGATTCTTGGCTCCCTCTCTCTTCCCTGTAATTCGGTTACCGCTAGGACTGCCATTTAGCTCGGGCAGACTGACAGGGCTTTAAAAGTAAGGAAAAAACAGCAATTACCCCAGGAGAAATGCAATAAAAAGGCAAGAGCCATCAGGCGGCTTTCATGTCTACTCCGACACACAAGAAGTGAAGGAATGGCTCCGTGTTACACATCACTGAAGCTGAAGAAAGTGGGGCTTTTTTGTTCTCCGTATAGCACAATGTGCTGCATTTTTGAGGCTATTAGATGTGATAAGACTCTTGTAACATCACCGGTAGACTGCATGTCATGTACATCGGTGTTCTACACATCAAATAGAGCCAGTATCTGGCATTTGATAAGAAGCTGATTCAAATACAGAGATATGTCTACCCGTAGGCAGGCTCTGACACCTCCTGTCCAGTTGATGATATTTTCTGTAGCAGATTTGTCTTTGGAGCTTTCACATCACAGGCTGGACCTTTCTAACTCCTTACTGTATATCTGTGTTTCACTTCAATCTGTATTTCATATCAGTGTTTAATCCATGATGGCAAGCTACCGCTGCAAGATACTCTTGGCACCCGACTAACGCATTTTGTGTAAAAGAAAGTAAAACTAGAACATACAACAAAATCATACACATCCTGTTCAAATCAGCAGAACTTACTCTTTACGGTGCTACATGTGTTTAATGTCTAATGAGGACAAAACGCCGGTAAATCAACTTTAAATTCATACAAAAAAAGGCACTCTTTATTACGCCAGACCTTGCCTAATAGTCACATCAGGTTTATGTTGTTGTACATACTGCACAGGAGCTGGTAGTGGCTAATGCAGCATGACTTTTCCATGCTGCATGGGTGGAAATATAATGCCAGGAACTCAAAACAGATTAATCTCAAAAGGAAAAAAGAAAAAGAATGGTAATAGGAATGATAAAATCCATGATTTATTTATGAATTGATTTTTTTTTTTTTGTGTTGTTTTCTAATATCAATAGTGTTTTGCTTAAGGGTTCCAGCATGTCTTATTAACAGTGTTCTTATCTGTCTGGATATGCAACCCAAATCATTAGGGTTGTAAATCACCAGTTTCATCACAACATTAGAGTATATTGATTATTTGGACAACAATACAATATTTGCCATTTTCACAAAGTCGTCCAGATACCATTGTTATTCAATTTAGGGGGCTGTGATCGATATGAGACAATATAATATCCCTATTTAACAAAATCTGTAACATTTACATCAACTCACAAAAAGCAACTAAAATATGATTTGACCATTTTAATACTGGGCTCTTCCAGACATTTAAATGAAAACTATCAATTCTTGTCAATAAAAAGGATAAAAATAGACATCCTGTTGTTGGAGGTCTGGTTGCTGGTCAATGCTGGTGAGCGGCTTGTCAATAAAATGAGAATAGCTGGTTCAATTTAACAGCCGCCTTAAGTGAGTCTGAGCTGAAATTGTCGCTAACTCTGGGGCTATCCCCCTTCACTTTAACCAACATAACTTGACTTGGGTCTTAAAGAAGCTGTAGCATTTATTCACCAACAAATAAACTGTAACTTACACACACTGCACTGCAGGGTTCACAGCTATGACTGAGCTATTACTGCTGCTCATCTTCACTCTCTCTCTCTCTCTCTCTCTCTCTCTCTCTCTCTCTCTCTCTCTCTCTCTCTCTCTCTCTCTATCTAACCAGATCGATGGATTGTTATATCGACTACTACAAATCATATGAATAAATTGTATAAAATATATGAATTAACCAATAATTTGTGAAATACAGTATTGCAGAAATTAAAACTCAACTCATTGTTGAAAGTAATTATTTTGCCACCCTTCATTAGGACACGTTTTATTGAATTTTTCCTGACAGAGGTGTTGTCACGAGCCCTTTACCGAAGCTTTAACAACTGCTAACAGATGCAGCAAAATGTCAAAGTAATTCTGAACCAATTAACATGTTTTCTTGTTTGTTTATTTGTTTTTTTTCACATGTAGTGACTATGCCATAAGCCTGTTAATAAAAGGAGTGAAGACTGAGGGGAAAAAAAAAATATGATTATCATAATTATCCAGCATTTTAGTCAGACTTCCACAAGTACCCATACAGACACAATCTGTTGTGTAATTACCCAAACAAAGAGATTTACTGTGTTAACTTGCTCTGGAGTAGAAACTAGGACAGAAACAAGAGCGAGCATGAAACTAAAACCAAATTATCCCAAAATCACCTCATGCTGCTGCAGTAACACAAAAAGTAATAGACAAATTGAAGATTTTTTTTTTCATTGTTCGAGTTAGCGAACTGTTCAGATAAAGGGCATCCAAATACACTCCATTAAAAGTCTGACGAGATCTCAATCGGGTATTTGAAGGTATTAGCATTCTAGCACAGTATGATCGTGCCCGGAGACAGTTCTGGCTGTATTAATGAATTTCTGTATTTATCCATAAACTTAAGAATGTGTATGTGGTGATATTGCAGAGAGATAACTGACTCTACCAAGGACAAGAGAGTTCCCTAAGATCTTCATTCCTTAGCTCCAAATGTCTGTCACCTCTCACCATCCATGGTCCATTATGAGTGCTGTTGCCTTGGAGTGTGTTGGAATGTGGGGGATGTTTGATTTAGTAGTCAGGGCGGGGCATGCCAGTTATTCTACATCTGTCAGCTTTAAATTCTGTTGAAGCACATACAAATTGAGCTTGCCTGTGTTACGCTTGGTGTGTTTATTCGGGGGTTCTGCCAATCATTGAAATGTAATTTTGAGTAGAAATAAAAGGAAACGTTATGGGTTTAGGTCAAAAGAGGAAATGTGCCAGAAAAGACAAGGCACAATATATGAATATATAGCATTTGAAGCTCAGTAATGTAAAAGACTGAATAATGTGTTCAGCTTGGCCGAGTGAGCGATTGATTGCCAAATTTGCACAGACAGCAAAAAATGGTCAGTATAGCGCCACTGGCAAAGCTGACTGCCACTATCAGCCAGAAGGACTCTGGAGTGCTAGTTTGGACACTTGACTTGGCCGGGAGCACTGTGGTGAAATTCCTGCAAGCTGCAGCTCAACTTTTTTATTGTATTTAAGCACAAAAGATATTTCCTTGACACCTACCAAAGAGTGTTTTCTTGAGTCACTATTATGTCTGATGTTTCTTAACAATATGTCTGTTTTGTCTGCAGTCTGCCAGCTCATTAGTCAGCTAGTCACCGGAGGACAGGCCCTGCCAGGCACGTCTCGACGTTTCTTTGAGCTGAGAAAATTAAATCATGACAACGATTTACCTCCAGATGAAACATCTGCCGTGTTTTGAGTAACTTAAAAGTGTGAGGAAATATGTGGCCTTTATTTTGGTGGTTTTAGGTTCACCTCCAATAAGCAGCAGCAGCTCTTTACATAACACCTTGGCTCAGTAGGCGACTTGAAGGGGAATGAGGGGGATGACACCTGGAGGGGTTGTTTAGTTGAATGACTGACTCATTAATCCGTTATCTGACTGAGGTTTGTGATAGTTCGAATCTATGGCCCCGACCATGGCTCTGCAATATCAGTAGCCTTCTGTGCTGTGTATTGATAAATCCATGCCGCTGTCCGTGGTGCTGAAGTAGCAGATGGATTGGGACTTTTTCTCCGAGTCCCTACCTTCTGTCAGTTTCGTCTTGGATAATAATATACAGTAGCTAATATAGATTTGTTAAAAAATATTAAATTGTCTTCTGCCTTTACAATAGAAAATAGTAAATAGAAAAAAAAAATAGTAGTGCAACAACAATATATTAAATGTCAGGAAAACTATTGATTAAAGAGAACCTATTATGTTTATTTTCAGGTGCATTTTTTCTATTTTGGGTTTCTACTAAAACATGTTTGTGTGCTTTAATGTTCAAAAAATGTTGTACTTTTTTCTTACCGGCTGTGCTGCAGCAACTCTTTTCTCCCTATGTCTGAAACGCTCTGTTTGAGCTTCTGCCCCACCCCATCCAAAAAGCCCAATCTGAACTAAAACTTTATAAAGCACTACAGGAAAGGGAAAAAAAAAGCACAAAAAGCATAATACTTAAGGATCAACTCCTTGCCTTGTTACAACCTAACTAACTTACATTACTGTCCAGTGTCTGTAACTTACATCCTGCAGCTGCTTCACAGTAAGGCAGTTCCCTCCGTTAAGGTTGCACTGTGAAGCAGCAACAGGGAGTTTGATTTTGCATGAACAGAACACTGCAAAAGATCAGCCAACAACAGGACTTCATGTTCATGAGCATTATCTTTAAAATGATTTATGTTTCAGTCATCAATAAATTAGTTAAGGAAATGACACAATAAAATGTTTGATTCCTATAACAGATTCATTTTATTTATCTCTGACAGTCAGATCAAAGCATCTCCGGGTCATTTGCTCTACCTGAGCTGAGCAAGAGAAAGGACTAGATGACGATGGGATGTACAGATGAGGGAAAGTGAAATAAAACGGTTTGAGAGAACAACTCATAGGCGAAGGAGTGAGACAGTGACAGGGAGCCTGACGGTGCATGGAAACACAGCGCTGTAGGCTTGGACCGACTCCTGTTCAAAGTGCAGCAGACTGGTGCATTTTGCTGTTAAGAAATTTTGTCAGGTTTTGGATCCCCCTGCCCCTGGACCACCCTATTCTAGTTGTGTAACCTCATATGTTAACAGAAGTGCTTTGAAATCCTGCGGTTCCCCTGCCCGAAACTCCTCAGGTGGTACAAGAGTTATTTTATGGTTTGGAACTGAGAGTGTTACTGTTATATCAAAAAGTTATACAGGTCCAAGAGGGCGATCACTCAAACTGAGTTTCGATAGTAGATCTTTCATTCCCTGACAACAGAGGAGCGATATTTTTTATTCCAATTGACACTTTGTTCATATTGTACATCGGTTTGACACTCAGAAGTCCATTCATCTATCAAACACACTCATTTATCATCTAGTCATGGAGTTGTAGGAGCCTGTCCAAGCATGCATTGGGTGAAAGGCAGAGAATGAATGAATCATGTTTTTTACAAAAAACTTGCTGTAAATCCGCAAAGTGTTATTCACTTTTAACTCAAAACATGTATATTTTTGCATTTATTTGCATTGGGTTCTGTTGTTCAATACATTTTTAGTCCCATGTTGTGTATTTTATTTTGAGTAACTTGTTAAAATGATGTGTATTGCTTATTGTTGCATTCAAATATCAGTTCACTCAAATTTTTTATATTGCTGAATATATGATAAAAATAGCACAAGCGTGATTGTTTGCTTTCATGAGCCAGTAGCTTTCTGTGTTTATGTGTTTGTGTACGAGCATGACAAATGCCATTACTCGCAGTGCTTGTGTCTGTACAGTACGTGCGTATGCAGGTTTGTGTTCATGGACGGTGCCATCTGTAAGACAGACAGTGGGTGGGAGGATTGTGAGGGGGCGCCGATAGGGGTGCTGCGATAATTTCACTAAAGGCAATTTGAATACTGTTGCTCCATTACAATAGCAATCACCAAGAGCCACCTGATGAAATATTTATCAGGGATTTGAGGATTCAGGCGGTTTTAATTACCATTTGCTAAACAGGCATCTCAGAAGGTTTACTATGGTGCCATCAGTCCTGTCATTCATTGTTTGCTGCTGCTCAAAGCGACATGTTTGGCTATGTGTGCATTACAAGAGGAGGAACATGGTAAACTTACACAGGAAACGTATCAATGGTACCTAAGTCTAGTCCAGGGGCTGGTTTCACAAAGACTTCATCAAAATAATAGTCAGACTTCGGATACACATCTAAATCCATCTGTTGCACAAAGGCTGTAGTTCTTGAGTATCTTAAAGGTGCTCAATACAGAATTCAGAGCTATTGTCTCTACACGGCTCTCAACATGACGACATTTGAGCCAGCATTCTCTGCTCAGGTAGCCATTACTCCACTATATCTTTACGCAGCAAATACTTTTTAATAGTTTTCAAATTGATCAAATAACATTTAGTCACCAAGAGTAGCGCCCATTACCGTTGGTCCTCTCCTCTGGCAGCTGTATTGACACATTTGCATAATGGCCATATAAATGCATTGAAACAATGAATGGGACATATAAACTAATTTGTACACCAATATTCACTCACATGAACTTATAATCACTTACAATCACACTAAGGCACATAGGCTCACAGTATTCCTCATATCATATGTGTAAAGTATCAGCAATGAAATCGAAAATAATCACACTATTTGTCTAACTATAACAGTGGTGTCTCATGTATGCACTATAAGTATATATAATTAGGCTTTACCGAATAGTTCGACGCTTCGTTCACAACGTTGACATTTGAGTTGTTATTGTTAATAACTTACAGAAACATTGCATGAAGTCCACCTTCTCTTTCTCTCTCTTGCAGCGAGCAACTTCAAAAATTCCCAACATGTTTTTATCTAACGAAATATTCTGCTTCAATCCGTATTTGTTGGCGTTTAGCCTTTAAAAAGAATTTCGCTCCGGTACTTTTGCTTCGCCATGGACTATTACTGCGTCGGGTGGCTCAGAATTATGAATTCAGGACCTTTAAGTAGGACTCATTTGCTATGAAATGTGTATTGAGAGCTAAGAAAAGGAACATTGTCAAACTGATCAGCTCCGTTCACTCTAGCAGAAAATGTTTGCCTTCTGGAAGAATGAATTAATTACACGGACATTTACTGTAAAAAATCAACTAAGTGAGTACTAATACAAAAAAAAAATGAAACTTCCATTATCATATGCAGACCTGTAACAGCTGAGTTGCTATGGCTTCTTATGTGGCAGGGCTCATTACTTGTCAGTCAGGCTCAGGTTAGTTGCTTTAGGCAATTGAAAATGACTGACGATGTCCTCACTGCTGTACACTTCCAACAGGTTACTGCGCTCTCTAAAAACTCAAATCAGTCTTTCATTTTATGAAACTGTCTGGCTGAACATTAAATGCCTGTATAAAAGCTCTTTGTGAAAGAATCCCCAGTATGGTAATTCAACTTTGTCTCCAAGGACTTTAAAATCTTGACCATCTGACACCATTCATCCTTACACCCTTAAATTCAGATAAAGAAAACAACTCTACAAAAGGAACTCGAAGAATAGCAGCACAGTAGAGATCCTTCATCCAGCACCGACAGGCAGACAGCATGTCTCACAGAGAATGAGTAGAAATCACAGTTGTAGGTATAACAGTGTACAGAGACATAATAACAACACACAACCAAAGACGTCAAGGTAGAAATGTGCAAGGTACTAGAAACACAGAATGAGAATTAGTACGATATACAGCCACAAACTGCAAGATGGCAACACTACAAAAAGTAAGACTACTGTGGGTAATGTTGGAGATCAAATCTGAAGGGTATGATAAAAAGGTGTTGGTAAATGATTGATGGCATGCAATCGTAGTCACTTTATTCATGTGATCGTGTAATGCAGTAAAATGAAAACCAATTGATAAGTCCTATAGATGAATAGGATGCAGATGCATGTCTCGGCTGGGAAATAAAACTTATTGTATCAAAGTAAATGGAGATAGATGAAACAGGCACCAGACTGCACTACTTGTCAAACAATGGTGAGGCGATCAAAGAGGTTATTTTTTGCCCCAAATTCCCTGACTTCCCCAGCGCTGTGGAGTTTAGTCTCATTTGCACAACCTCTAATTGAAATTCAGACTAGATATGTTCTAGCCTCAAAGGAACCGTCTGGTCAAGGTTTCTCAGTGGAAAGGTTCTATCTTGAGGGATTTGCTCCGCCACGGGTGTATGCAAAACTGTCCCCTCAGGGACTGCCTGTAGCGACCCTGTGGATTCTCCCGCGATTGCTTAAGCCCTATGGCTAATTACCTTTTTCAGATGAAAACATACGCCTCCTCATTAATTCAACACTTCACAATCTATCATAATTACTGCCAAATAAGTTGTTGTTATCGCTTTAATTTAAATTAGTGGCTGTGATTCTGCCTCAAAAGAAGTTTCATGGACGTGTGTGAGCGTAGTGAAGTAGAAGGAATGGGTAGAAACACATCAAATGTAACCTTTTACTAGTTACTATATGTTCAGTGTGTGTGTGATACTACCCAGTGAAGGATGAGGTTACCTTTTCTACAGACTGACGGACTTAAATTATCTCCATATAAAGCAGCCACATACCAACGTGTCCTCATACAACAGTTCGTCAACCCGGTCTCATGGGAAGGCGTATAAATACCACGACATTACACAGACATTCCTTGTGTCATGACAATGCATTTTAGCCTTATTGCGTGTCATTTGTACGTCGCACAAACGTCCGCAATTAGGTTTAGGCAAGAAAACAATTTAGTTTGGTAAGGGAAAAGATCATGGTTTGGGTTGAAATAACACTGGAAGTGACGTAACTTAAGTAAGGAAGATACGTAACAAATAAATCAACATTGACTTCTGGTTTCACATGGAATATGAACACTGGTGTCCTGGATGAAAGTCTGGTGTTTTTCAACCTACCCATCAAACCTGACATCCTCCCTACGCGGCATATGGAGATCGTTATACTTCCTGGTTCATGATTACATGGATTACATACTAACATATTATGTGGGATATATACAAATTATGGTACATTAATGTTTTTAGATATAGCTACAGGCTGTGTATGAGAACAGCATGCACATGCTATCATTACAAACATCCCTTCTCTAATTAGTATGCATTAGCTACTGACGGTCTAATCAGAAGCCTTTCAATCACCTCACAAGTATGATATGCCTTACACCACTTTATTGCATCCGCAACCATTTCTTAAAATAAGTGGTTTAATACCATGTTTTTTCTGTAAATTGTGGATCAGTACTATATGTATTATGTAACACAACAATCTGGGAACATATATGCAATGTATCTCCCTATACCTCCTCATCTCCCCTCCTTTGCTTTCCATCTTCCTCTCCAATCAAATAAGCTGCCTACCACTCAATCACTGTTGCTGCCTCACTGCTGTGTGCCAGAGACCAATGAGTGGGTGAGAAGCAGCACTTTGCCAAGCAATAATTAAAACAAATGGGCATTTCACACATTTAATTCAGACACAGAATGTGTCGATTTGAGGAGCTGAAGCTGTAAAAAAAAAAGTTATGGTAAAAAAAAAAAACGTTCCTGACCTTGTCACAACATTTAAAACAGTCAGACGGGATTTAAAATCTGTGGAGAGCCAAGAGAGAGAGGGAGAAAATGATTAACCGTGAAGGCCACATGCTGCGTCGAGACGCTCTGCGTTGTTTGTTTGCATCAGTGGATATCTAGCTTTGTTAAAAGGCCATCTGTGTCCGAACGCTGTTGAGGCGCTGCGTGGTGAGTCAGGATGGGAAGCAGATAGGGAGAAGGTCTGCATATCAGTTCTGGCTTCCGCCCAAGTTCCCTTTGACATGTCTTATTAGTCAGGTCTTTAAAAGCCCCGGCCTGCCTTCCCAGGCACACTCCTGCCCAATATCCCTGATTAAAGTGCGACTGACGCTCCCAGTGTAGAGCCAAGTTGGCCACACAGCATTTATGTTGGGTCATGCTCATTACTCAGACACACTGCCAGCGCCGCCGCCACTGGAAGCAGCACGTAACGCAAAAGACATCGCCAGCCAAGAGATTTGGGAACTTTGAATTCAATGCGGGACAGCAGAAATGAAACTGCAAATTGTTCTCCTTTGACACAACCCGTCATTCTGCCTTCTTAATATGCGTTTGGGCACTCGGCAATGGCTGCAGGAGATTTATTGAATGAGTGGAGCTGGAGGCAATTGAAATTTGTTTGTTCAGCGTGCCCTGACTTTGATCATTTGCATGTATATAGATGACATAAAAATAAAAGGACATAGATGGTTTTAGCTGCACAAGGTGCCTGCTCTAGGATTAAATTATATTACCCCACCCAGATTTAATGTCGGTGATGGCAACTAATAAATAGAAATAAAAATTAGGGCTGTCAATCAATTAAAATATCCAATCGCATGATTGTCCATAGTTAATCGCAAATGAATCGCAAATTTGCTTGCTTTATTCAAATGTATGCATATATTAATTATTGGAAGTCAATTGACAACACAAAACAATGACAAATATTGTCCAGAAACCCTCACAGGTACTGCATTTAGCATAAAATGCTCAAATTATAACATGGCAAACTCAAGCACAACAGGCAAAAACAACTGTCAGTGTGCTGACTTGACTATGACTTGCCTAAAACTGCATGTGATTATCATAAAGTGGGCATGTATGTAAAGGGGAGACTTGTGGGCACCCATAGAACCCATTTTCATTCACATATCTTGAGGTCAGATTGCTTTAAAACTGAGCCTGCTACAGCCTAAAAGTCGCAGGTTGCTTTAATGCTTTATTAGTGGCGTTAAAACGCATTTGTGTTTTTATCACGTTAACTTTGACAGCCCAATCCCTTATGATCATCATTCTCAATATTGCTAAAACGAAGGGCGTAGGATGGATTCTGTTTTTTTTTTTTGTCGCCAAACATGCAGAGAAGGTGACGGACTGCTTTTCCCTAAGTACTGCCTGTAGCAGCACTATGTAGCCTGAAGGGTAGATCCAGGGCAACAAAATTCAAAAAGATCACTCGCTGCTGCTCGTTATACTGATTGCAGTGAGTACTCATTTAGTTGAGTAGTTGGTAGACAGATTAATCTAAAATAATGATAATCAGTTGGTCACCATTTGGCGCAGAAAAATTCGGAACATTTCCTGGTTGCAGCTTCTCAAATGTGCAAATTTGCTGTTTTTTTCTGTTTTATAGAATTGTTAATTGCATATATTTGGTTTTGAGCTGATGGCTGTACAAAACAAGTTATTTTGTTCACAGTGTTATTTTTCACAGTTTCCTGACATTTTATAAAGTGAATGAATAACCAAGAAAAAATCATTATAATAATCATTAGTTGCAACCCTGATCTGTTCTGACAGATGTGAGTCAACATGAGACACTGAAACCGTAAAAGCATATACTGTACACCGCAAGCTTTCTGTCTCATTCCCATATTCCCTAGATTCTCAACCCCCGCCTTCATTAGTTGTGGTAATTTTGTGTTGTGCCGGACGTGTGTGTGTGTGTGTGTGGTGTGTGTGTGCGTGCGTGCGTACGTGTGAAAGCAAACCGGGCTGAGGAACGTGTTGAGCATTGAGTAACATTTCACGGCCCATTTGCTGTGGTCTGCGGAAGCTCCTTTACTGTACGTACCGTAGAGTGGGAGGAGGTTGTGATGAGCCGACGGTGGGCACTCATCAGTGCGTGAAGGGGGCCTCGATCCGGCTCTCTCCTTCTCTGTCTTTCCCCAGTTTTCTCTCTCACTTTAAACCTGCTTTCTGAGTGGAGTTGTGTATATATATTTATTAGTGTGCCTATCTATCGGTGTGGGTGTGTGTGTGTGTGTGTTGTGCCGGAGACCTGTAATCAAGAGTCACGGCACATAAAGGGACCTCCAGTCATTAAGGAATTAGTGGGAGGCTAACGGCTTGTTTAGAGAATCAATTAGTTTAAAATGTGGACATGTGGGCTCATTTTCACACACAGCTCTGCGAGGGAGTGTCAAGGTTGTACATTCTGCCTCTGAAGTTAACTGACCCTTTATGGCTCTACGACTACTACAGTCCTGGGAGGCCTCTTTAATCCAATGGATGTTGGTCTTAAAGACACAGTAAAGCAGCAGTTAGAGCATCTTTAGCTTTCTGTAGTGCGATCTGTTTCTGGGTGAAATGGAATATGTGGGTAGAGTACAATTGTAGAAAAGATTTGAGCACCTGTTTCGATCGCTTGGAATTAATTAATGAGGGCGGTGTCTCCGGAGATCCACGGTGATTCCTTTATTCATTTGTATAGGACTGTGTCTGTTGTTGTATCAGGACCTGGAAGTGGAGGAAGAATCAATCCACTTCGACCACAACAGCAGCACTTTTGGAAAGTGTGACGTACACAAAACAAAACATACACGCACTTACACATGCAGCTGGGGGAAGTCTTCCTCTCGAGATGCTCTGTCTGAAAACAAACCGATGGTGTTTAGCTTCACACCCCCTCAGACAGGTCCATGCACTACGCTCTACTGAAAAGCCTGACTGGTGGGCTCCGTGTCATTGATGCCCACCTAGCAACATCTGTGCTGACTACCCCCGCATGCTAGGGCAGCAAACATTTGGAAGATGACACGCGCACACACACCTCCGCAACCACATGCACACGGTGTCACACGTGCATGCACACAGAGTGTAAGTTTGCAGAGGATATGTGATTTAGTCTTTGCAATTACTGGAGAGTTTTTAGAGTGAATTTATAGGCTTATGATTTGACACGTTCATGCGAGAGACATTTCTAAACATATTTACACACCTTGTATATATGCTGATAACATATGGCGTCTTGTAAGCTGTAGGTGTTTAGGATGTTTGATCATTCCTACTGCCTGCCTTGCCTTATAACATAGATACTGAACAAAGTTGCATTCGTATATCCCTTTTTTCCACATTCTACTGGTTTCATGTATTCAGTTTTATACCTAACATGTCTACATGTTGGAAGTATCAGTTGAGTATACACTATGTTGGAGCCTAATTGGCTTTATTCTTGATTATTTTTAGCTAAACTAAGATATTTTCCTAAACCTCACTAAGTAGTTTTTGTTACGGATCGTCCGTACTTAAGTCATACCACTTCCAGTGCAGCGTAAGCACTTCCGGTGTGGCGCAATTTAATCGCAATCTTTTATTAAACCTAACTAAGTTGTTTCCTGTGAAGACGGAAGTTTATTTTGAAAAGACTGGAGCGGAAGCTGACGCTGGACATTTGTAGGAAAACACACAAAAGACACAAAATGAGGAATATATTTTCACAAGATATCATACAAACCATATGGGAGTATGTTGATTGCTACTACTACTACCACTCAGCCCCGCCCCACTAAATGGCATACGGATGACACGGTAAACGCAACAAGATTGCCGTTCTTGCTTTTGGCATGTAATTTGTACGCCATGTAGTCCGAAAAGACTGCAGTATAAACGCAACCACGTAAATATGCAACCCTCAGAGCTAGTGATGTAGAATAAAAAGTGACAACACTGCAATGGATGGAAGGGTAAGTGGATGGGTCCAACAAACACAGGACTTTCAACCAAGAGACCAGTGTTTGTGTCCCAAAGTGTTGTTGAGTTATTTTGAAATTACGAAAGTGATGTTAGTGAGGTTTGTGAGTGTATCTCCATACATATTTTACTTATTTTAAACCCAACCATGAATTTTTCCTGAACCTAACTAAGTTGCTTTGTTACCTAAATGTACACAACTGAGGCTGTTACCATTATTTTGTACAAATGACACACAAAAAGGCCAAAATGTATTTTCATGACACACGGAATGTCCTTATAATGTTAGACTATGTATATGCCTTCCTATGAGATCATGTACCACTACTACCATTGCCACTGCTCCTACTACTACTACTACTACTACCATCATTACCTATACTACTACTAACTACTAGGTTAAAATTGTATTATGTTTCCTATTATAATAATTTGTAATATTTATAACCGATACCATTACTTTCTGATCACACATCAAATTTATAGTTATTATATGGGAAATGTTTTACCAATTGCGATTACTGTATTTCATTAAGCAATACGCAAGTCAAAGTGAAGAAGACGAGACAACAATGGCAAAGAGAATGATGTTGTAGTGGGTGGCAAAAGTATAGAAGACACAACACCCAGAGCTCTGTGGGAGCAGAGATTTATCCTCAGTGGCAGTAAGTGCTTTGTAGAACAACACAGCACTGAGGGACATGGTTATACTGAAACAGATTCAACAGCATAAACACTGGACCTTTACATCAAATATGCATCACAGTCTGCTTTAAATATAGATGGACCAAAATGAATCATGGTAATATATCTCTAGACTTCTACAAAGACGACTAAAGGGATGAGAACTAGGCAAAGAAAAGAGTAATTAGACAGTTATTTCCAGTAGCATGGTCATGATTCGTTTCAATAATTCCTACACAGCCTACACATTGTTTTATATGTAATAACACAATATTGATGAACATATATACATACTCAAAACAAAAGTGCAGAAGAATAGCGGTCAATAACAACAATAATATTTAACAATGTATGAAAAAAGGAAGTATCTGTTAATTTTTATGGGGAATACTGTGTGATATCCACAGAGGCAAACAAAAAAGAAGTCAAAGTGATTCAATAACTAGTAATTCCCAACTTAGTTCATGGGTGTACAGACATAAAAGACTGAACATTAATGAGAATATAAGAAAAGTAACAGTCTAAGCAACATTCCAGTGGGAATCTGTTGCACCTCCTCTTCACTGTGTTTTGCTTCTGTGTGCCACAATACGGTGACTTGAGAGGATCAAAGTGTTTGGCTGGGAGAGCTGCAGACTTTTTGAACCGTAATGCTCCGAAAGCCCAGGGAGGCATTAGCATGGTCTGCCTGTGGCACAGTTACTGTCTCCTTAGCTGCTCATAAAAGCGTGAATGCAAAAAAGAAACACAACTTTGGAGGGGCACTAGGATGCTGTATAAAATTAATTTATGGGATTTGGTTCGTTTTATAAGAGACTCCTCTAACAAATTAGAGCTTTTGTGAGGAAATGTAGAAATATCCACAGATGGAGGAAGTAAATGTTTTATAATTCTCTGATCAGGTTTTTACAGTCTGTGGTTATCAGGTGTCACTAAACAGAAAAAAAAAATATATATATATATACTATATTTATTAGCAGTTTATTGCTGCATACATTATAACATGTTATACCATAGTAGGTATTAGTTAATGATTACCAAATTGTTTGTAAAACTTTAAGAAATGGTTTGTAATACACCTATAAACATTACATAGATAGATGGACCAGTAACCAATTACCAGTATTAACACTGACAAAGTATTAACCATCTATCCAAATAATATTTATAAATGCTATAAAGTATTTATTAACCATTTAAAAGGGTATAATCATCAGTTCGAACTTAATAGTAGCCTTCCAAATAATGTTTATAGATTGCTGTAAACTGTTATAAATATATGTCTACGTATTTATAGATGTTTTACAAGCAATGTATTTAATGTTTTTCAAATAATAGTAATATCATTAACAAATACTGTTAAAAAAACATAAATTATAGCATTACTAATAATAAGTAAGCATTATAATTATAATGTATTTGTTTGTTAAGAGTAAAATCACGTAACTAAGTTCAATCAACTATAAATGTATCATTTCTTAATGATGATTATTACGAAGTGTTACCAGATTAGGTATAAAAATATCTGAACAGCACCATTTTAACATTTCACCAACAACAAAATATAACAAAGTTGATATTTAAACAAACAACAATGACAACCGTTAAATCAAAAGCAGCAAAAGTCCCTCAGATAAAAGCCGGTTTAAGAAAAAGTTTTAAAGGATGACACTGATGTGCTTGGCTTAATCTCCTTGGGCAGGTTGTCTCAAAGCTTTGGGGACAAAATGGCCCTAAGGTCACTCTAGTGTGTTCAGGCATACGGAGATAAAGATCCAGGAACAGGCAGGATGCCAGTCATTGTCAGTTGAAGCACAATCAGGTGGCAGAGATCCAAAGAAGCAAAAATGCATCCAGCGGTGCACCATGGGAAGTTGAGAGTTTTTTTTTTTTTCTTAATGCAAATGTCTTCTGACAGGAAGAAGCTGCAGTATACAATGTAGCATATAGGATGCACCCACACCAAATAAGGCTCTCACACACAATACACATGATCGGCAACAGAATTGTTTTGTGTGTGAGACATTGTAGTCCAATGGAGAGGCCAAACCTCAGGGTAGGGATACATCAAGTGTTTCTCCCTGCTCAGATTGTGTCCAAAGGTCAATCAACTTCAACTTTGACCTAGGTTGCTGGTGACCTTTCAATACACCCTCGCGATGACAGCTATACTTTACATTTTATAACCTAAATGCAGTGATGGACGGAAATAATCTAAAGGTTTTGTGCACCCAAACCCTTCTAGATCACTGGCTTCTCAGAAGGAGGATAACTGCCGGTGTCTTCTCCTGTCTTAAACTGAAATGCATAATTCAGAACTGCTGGGATCATTGTTTTGCCTTTCAAATATCCGTGTGCTTCCCTACCTGGCGCATAGTGACATGACTGTATGCTACCCTGCCCTACTTGCTCCACCTTGCGGTAAAAGCAGCTCTTACCATGACCATCACAGACTTAAGACTTTAAGTAACGTTGGGTATTGCAAAGCAAAGACACCATATAAAGCAATACTGTAATTCCCTACAGACATGACAACCAGTGGAAGATGAACCAATTTGTCAAGCACCAGTAAATGCTATGCTAGACCTACTTTTTCCACATAGTGGCAACATAGTTGGGTGCCCATTCAGAGCTGAATATGTAAATGATGTGCTCAGTGCTAAACAAGCCTGAAAGCTACAGATTTAGTGAGTGAGCCAGTCTGCTTCTTAAATGTCTTTATGCTCGAATGGAGGGAGCGTCTAGACCCTGAAACTGCCAGGAGGTTCCTGCCTAAGGATCTCAGGCGGCACTCATAGGGGCTTATCAGTGCACAAATAGAAATAATAGAAAAAAGAAATGTCCAAACAAAGACATGCCTGAGTGCTCATCACCGGCATAGTCATCCAGTGTAAGGATGCTGAAAACAGAATGATATGAAATGGCAACACATTCTCACTCTCAACTCATCAAATACAGCAGCTTGGTCAGCGGCCCTGTGCTTCAAACTATGACGCTCTAGGTACCCCTCCAGCATCAGTTTGGCATGTGTTAGTTTTCCACGTGTATAACACTATGTTTTCCATTCCATTGTCACAGGAAACAACTTGGTTAGGTTTAGGCAACAAAACTACTTGGTTAGGTTTAGGAAATGATCGTGGTTTGGGTTAAAATAAGTAGGTTTCTTACATAGCTAAGTAGGCTACGTCACATACACGACATGGGGTTAAGTACGTTATGTAACCTACGGTAACCAAAATACTTAGTATTGCTTAGGAAAAGATCAACTTGATTAGGATTAGGCAACAAAACAGTTATTGAAGACAAGTGGAATTTGTCGCTCTTTGTACTTTGTAACCTGACTTGCTCCTTTTCTCTCGCCATAGTTGCGGCTACATAGAGCATCATAGTTTGATGCATAGGGCCACTGACCAAGCTGCCGTATTTGACGAGTTGAGAGTGAGAACAGGCTGGAAATGGTAGTGCCGGGGAGATGTTTTTAAGCTATGCATGATATGCCGCTTCACAAAACTCAGACTACAGTACTAATTTATCCCCTCAAATTAATGCAGAAGCCACCTGCTGCATGCAATTTAGCCTAAATTTACACAGCCACCATGTTTTCCAGTTTGAATTTTGGAGGCAGAGACCGGAAATGAAATGATGATCGATGTCATCATTTTCACATGCGAAAAAATTGCAATTTACAGGCAACCTTTTTTTGTTTTAGGCACTAAACAGTGGATGTCATTGGTGGATAAAGGGTCAAAAGAGACTAGATTATTATCTACGTGAATAGTAATGGACAGATCGCAAATGGAAAGAAGGATTGGCCCTGTGATGTTTTCACTTTGTGAAAAACAGCAGGAACTTCTCCACAGTGTTTGGCCGGTTAGATAAGCCCCGACATCATTCATTCCCACCCAGACCACGTATTTTTTAGAACATTTGGAAAATAAATTGAAGTGTCTATGTTGTATTTTTGTTAGTCTGACCAGATGTTATCCGTTTACATATTTGGCTGTCTCCACAGTCAACAGACTATTCAGTGTGAGGAATTAATAATTTCCTAATGCTGAGAGGCACAAAGAAAGGTTGATAGCATTCCTAATGAGCAAGGTACCTTGCAACTGCACGGATGGCCGGTGAATATCAATAGCGCCTTTTGTTCACGGAAAACTGACATAAAGAGTGTTTTGCGTCAATGACTTTGTCCAACAATCCAAGTCAGATTGTCTGATATGTATGCATCTTTCGACAGAATGTTAAAAGGTATAGGAGGAATGGTATAAAAACTCTCATGCTGCTGTATCTGTGGTTTTCTCTCTTTTTTCTATCTCACTCTGTCCCTTATCACTTCCTCAGACATCCATGTACAAGGATGCAACACACACTCGAGCACACTCTGCGCAAGGCCAGATTTATGCCCTGACAATTTGATAGAATCCACTGAAACGGTTAGGACTTAATATCTGTTAATTAATCCGTTGGACCTGTGAGCAGAGCTGAGGTGGACTGGAGATGAGGTGGTGGCAGCAGAGGTGGTGGTGTGGTGGCGGCGTCAGGGTTGGTGAAGGGTTTAAACTGAAAGGGGAATGAGGGGAGTAATCCACTGAGTGCCTATAATGTAATGAGTCAGCCGTGCTTAATGGAGTCCATTTGAGGAGGAAGGAGGTATGAAAAGGAGGAAGGTGGTGGCTCTGGAGGTGCATAGATGGAGCTGAAAGAAAAGGCTGGGTTGGCGGACTAAATGGTGAAAATGTAACTCCTGCTGCTACATTATCTCCAGACCAGACGCTCTCGGCAGCTGTTTCATATGAAAACACCACTACAACTTTGCTGAATTACAATGCGGCACTGCATCATGGAAGCGTGTTACAGTAAAGCTCGAGGCTACAAATAACACTGTTTTTAAAAAATCTAAAACAGAACTGGTGCTAATGCTTTCTGAGTGGCTTTATCTCAGCCCCGTGGTTCAGGATAATTCCTGAACTGCCAAGCTGCGTTAGCCCAGACTGTTTCCATTTGACTTTGAAATCTGTGCTTGCTCACACACACACACACAAACACACACTATTCCCCCTTCCCAGCCAGCATATATCTGCATTTCATTGACACAGTCGGCCCTCTTTTAAAAAATCTTGGCATAAATTCCCTCAAATAGGATTTCTTCACTCAGAATGCCTTTACATGATAAGTTTAATAAATGTGCAAGGATACTGGTGACACGTTTTCTGGGTCGCTCTGGTCCCAATGATTCTATTATTTCTAAATCCCCTTTGTTGACTTGTGTCTTCCTGCTTTGCGTCTCTGGGACATAATTTGTAGTTTAATGGGATCACTATTAGAGTGTCATTTGTTTCCTGATTGCACCTGTTTACCTTCCCTTCCACTTCCACTCAGCTCACCAAATTAAAAAGAACATTTTCTCACCTGTGGTAGCTCCATGGCAGCTAGTTTTGCTTTATGCGGTTTTGAGATCACTGCATCTGAAATTTCTGCTTCCAAACTTTTTCTTAGGGACTATTTCTTGAATGAAAACAATTCTAACCAATGCATGTCTGTTAACCACATTAAACAGACCATTGTTTTTGGTAGGATGTGTTGCTTTTGAACTTTTTGAATGTAATTTTGCAATGCTTTGGAGAAGTACAAATGAACTTCATAAGCCTTATGTATATAAGAACTTTAAATATCCATCAGTAACATTGCTACCTGAACAGATTTCACGATCAGCATCATGCCATTACCGCAAACGAACTGCACCAGAGTCCGCTTGGAAGTTCACTGAGACCCACCTTTTCAGGCGGTCTCGGTTCAGTTATTCGCAACATGATTTGATTAAGAGCTTTCACACCAGCCCAAATTAACCGTACTAATCATGCAAACGGACCTGAAAGCCCGTGTGAAAGCACCCTAAGAAGTTACAGTATATTGACATTACTTCAGGCGCCGGAGCGAACGGCAGCCTTTCCAACTGCTCCGATGTTGTTCACGTCTTTTTCGTGCTTTTACTTGAATTTCCCTCGGGATCAATAAAGTTACTATCTATCTATCTATCTATCTATCTATCTTGAGACCATAAATTCATGTTGACAATGTTTATTGAGGTAATAAACTAAATTGAGAAGTGGAGTCATTTTCTCATAGACTTCTATACAATCAGACTTATTTTTTGCAACCAGAGGAATCGCCCCCTGCTGGCTATAAGAAAGAATGCAGGTTTAAGGCAATTCCACATTGGCTTCACTTTTTTGAAATGCAGGTTGCCGCTTGGCGACAGCACAAACCTTAGAGATATCTCAAAATCTTAGTGCTTAACACCAATCTGTCTACATAGATACCAACAGGGATAAGTAGAAAATATGTCTTTTTGTAAATGGGGTGACCCGAATCTCTCTAATATATATGTTTATTTTCTCAAGATCTAATTACCATCACTGGTTAAGGTTAAAAAATAAATGTCAAGGATGTGCATGAAAGACGGTGCAGTTCTGACACTTGCTCTGCCTCCAACGCCTCCTCAAGAGTCAGGGCTTGTATTATTCATGTCTTCCGTGTTGGTGTCATATCTGTGGCTCCCGCTGTTGTTGTGTGTTCCTTGTCGCCTGTGTGTATAGACCTGATGATCTGTCTGTCTGCCAGGCTGCGGTGTTTAATCCAGGTCAGCTGCCATCTTACCCTGCTGCTTTCACAGCCTGTTAGAAATCTCTTAATTGGCCTCATTTTTTTTAAGGCGAATAAGTGTGTGATTTAGTTAGGGAGAGACGGAGTGTCACGAGAGTCTCATCTGTTTGTTTGGCACGGTTTTAAGGTTCGGGGAGACCAGACGCATAGCCAGATGTGACGAGTGCTCCTGGCTGTGACACAAGTGTCATGGCACTGGAGAGAGAGCGCAGGCTTATTTGCTCCAGCTCTTGTACAAAGCGGTTGAACACAAAAGAGGTTTAGGTCATATGCAGCACGGTCTGTGTGTCGCTCATACATGCATATCTCAACATGCAAATGCACATCTTCTTATTCAGTCACAATGAGCATTGCAGTACAAGTCATGGGCAGTAACAGCAGAGTGAAACGCTTCTTATATCTGCAAAAAGCAGTTGTCGCAGATGCTTCGCAGCCCACATTTTGGAGGCTCGTTGCAGCAAATGGGTTTTGGGAAGCTGCAGGCTCAGGTGGACACCATGTGAGGATGATTACAGAGGGGCAGCAGTTAACTTGCCAAACTAACTGTGCCCTAGGCTTGGAGTCACACAGGCACAATGAAATGTTGTGTGACAAATGAATTGCATTGGAAAAACTAAACATCGTTTGAAAGAATGTGATATTTATTTGAAAAGAAAACAGCTGTGGCTGTTGTAGCTGTAGTATATCCAGGACAAAACAAACTGGAACGACGTTCTACCAATGAAAGAGTTTTTATTTTGACTATTTCTCATAAATTTCTAGATTATTAGTTATAGGACATTGTTTCCGGTAAGACATGTTGCAATTCAGGTTTTCATCTTTTCTGCGATGGGTTGGAATGGATCCTTTAAATGTCAAAAATGAGATGAACTAGTGCTCACTCGGAATGTGCGCCTGTCCTGAACTGGCCGAGTGCTTGGCCCCCAGAAGTTTTGCTCGCAGTGTTGTCAAAAACCACGGTATGGCTGCCAATTGTGAAGTTGATTGGATGAACAGTTCTCGAGATATGTAAAGGGCAGTCATACATACATACAAAGACAGACAGACAATACTTCCTTTATAGTTAGATGATGCTGCTACAGCGCCACCTATTGGCCAAATGGCACCAAACGTACCATGGTCACTCAGACATCTTATTTACACATATTTACCAAATGCGGTCTAAAAAACACAAAGCGTTCAGGAGATATGACATTTTGTTTGTAATGTAAACTCTGCACACAGAATTTGAGTTTGCATTGAGGGCCAACTATGGCAAAAATGTTTGGAACATTAAGAATCCAAAATAAGAATTATTTTTTATGACTTGGTCCAGAGATGTTTAGTACCAAATTTGGTGATGATTGTAGGAGGAGTAGCAAAAAATCTAATTTGGACAAAATTCAAAATGGCGGAAAATCTAGCTGCAAATGGGCGTGGCTTATATGGATAGATTTGTCTGGACCCACAAAATCCAGGGGAAAAAAAATAAGTTTGTGTTAGCATCCTCTTGTAGAAGGAAACACCAACTTCTGGGTGTGTGGGGACATACATATATCGTTTCAAATCTGCTTATCTGAAGGACACAGTTGCCTGAGAATTTGTATGGCTAATGTATTTCTTTGTCTCCTTTTGTTTCCTCCTCTCCTTCCTGTATTTCCTCTCTTGTACAATCCTGCCCACGTGTCCACTTCCCCTGTCATTATCCTCTCCATCACATTCTCCTCCTGTCTTTTCCTCTACGCTCTCTGTCCGTCTGAACAGGTCCCCCACCAGTTGGGCGCGCTGACCTTCTACCGCTATGAACAGCCCATCGTAGACTACTGCCAGGCCC
>CAKALG010014553.1:0-36362 GCA_916700815.1 Helicolenus hilgendorfi
CTGGGCGCAGTGTAGCAGATACAGTGGCGGGGGCAGGACCAGGAAAACTCCAGCCCACAGAGAACCAGCAGGAACTCCAGCCCACAGCCTGCAGTGAGCACACACACACACACACACACATACACACATACACGTCCACAGGTTGAGAGAGAGACAAAGAGGTAGGTTGAGAAAGAGAGGAGACATAAATCACAAACATACACACACACACAAAGACAAGAAGGAAAGAAAAAAAGAAGATTAATTAAATGCAGAGTGGGAGCATTTTAACTTGAAATTCAGAGTTAGTGCCGTCTTGTCTAGAAGAAAACTTGAAAAGGAGAAATATCGATAGTGGCTCCCTGAGGCCGTACAAAGCGGGAACCTCCGGTGCTGAGAAATGAAGCCAACACAGAAGTGCCAAAAACTGCAGTTCTTCTAATGGCCACTTGAGGCTGGCTCCAAAACGAGTCAACGTTAAACCCCCATGTTAAAATGCCCAACTTTACAGCAGAAATAAACATGTTTACAGCCTGGTACAAAAAATGGTTTTGGTCTCAACCTGTATTTGGTCTTATTTATAAAGTATTTAACATGTGTATATGTTTTCAATAACACATGCATAAAACAAAGCTGTGTATCAAATGTATATTTCCTCGACATGGCTGGATTACCTATTCAAGACAATATACGGTTGTGTCTACAAGGTAACCTGCAAATTGCGAAATCCGATCTGAGATCTGGAAAAACTTGCAAAATTCTCGTGAGACTTGCTGCCCGACGACCTATCCTAACCTTAACTATTTAAGATCAATGTCAGACCTTAACCATCTCGCGAGAGTTTCCCCAACATGCGGGTTCCCTTCTGAACACCATAATATAATGTGATGTGGAAATAGCCGTAAAAACGGTCAGGAACGTTAATTCACACACAAATTAGCTCTTAGTTTGAAAAAAAAAAAAGTTCGGGAAACACTGCTCTAGGGACCTTTGATATCTGCAGCAAGTTCCCTTGCAAACATTAGATCAAAACTTTTCACTCTGAACCGCAAATGCCAACCTCATGACCACAAATGAACCAAATTTCATGACAATCGATCCAATAGCTGTTGAGATATCTCAGTCAGGACCAGAGTGGTGCTGCTTCACAATATTGTCTCTCTGATTGGTTCCACTTGTGCCACAGCACGCGCTACGTATGGACGCTCTCTGCTGCAGTTTACTGCCTGGATCCACAGAGTGTGTTTAGGCCCTCACAATAAGGCGCCTATTGAAGAGAGCAAATAATAACACCTGCTCCAGTGAATCACAAGACGTCTCCGCGAAGCTGATTGGATCCCCGGTGTGACTGTCACGTTTGATTCAACACCTATGCTGCTATTTCAGAAATTACCCTTTTCAATATTCTGCTACTGGGGAGATGTGCTATTAAGAGTCCAATCCCCTTCCCTGTATCCATTGGCACTACTTTGCAGTGAGCGGAGGCCGTGATCAGTCTTTTTGTGCTGTTAAATGGGCCGAGGAATGCTTATTTAAACTTGTAGTAAGCCACTCTGAGGCGCTTCCTGATCGGTGACATGATTCCCCAGATCCTCGAGACTGGAGATGTGACTTATCCACAGCCGCATCTGAAATGAGCACAACTCACAGCCCATCATGCCAGTTCCATCTGACAACCCCTGGCTGTCTTCTCCCCAATTTATTATTCACAGCATAGCAGAGGTCTGATTCACTGCCTCTAATCGATACGGCTCTGTTGCCTTTTAACTCGCCCCGTAATCCTGGGTCTTTTTATGCTGGAAATTCAGTAGCTGCAGAATTACTCTCCACCAAGAGACAGGCGTATTTATCTAATGTATTTTCTCGCCAAACTGTGGCTAAGCTGTGACATTCAGCGTCTGACTCCGCTGACCTTTAACAGTAATTCTCTGTGTCTAGTTGCAGAGCCGGAGCATGGAGCTGTGTGTCACCTGAACAGTGAGTGCGCTCTCTCGGGCACGGATCTGAATCTAATCCTGTTTGTTAAACCCTGCCACTGGGCCAACAGTGAGAATGCATGCATCCTACTAAACCTGAAACGTGCCCACAAAATGAGGTGATTTTTCACAGTTGAACACTGTTGAAAGGTTGATTCTGAATATGTGTTTTCATATGTGTTTGTATGGATGATCATGTTGGAGATCATGATATGCCATGACGGCCTTGGCTTTATTTAGACTTTTAATCTTAATGTCATGACCTGCATCATGACATGGATCCTTTAGTATATAACTGGTTAGAACCAGATTTGTCACAACAATGTTTCACTCTTTTGTCACTCTGCAGCCGCTTTTATCTCAGTCCTTCTCTCTACTCGCCACTTCCATGAAGATGTATCAAGCATGGCACCTCCTGACTGAGTAAATAGGCATAAACGTTTTGCATTGCTCTTGGGAAATATAAAGGTTTATGTATCGACGAATAAGCTAGACAAGACACAGTATATTTTACAGCCGCTGTCTGAGGAACATTTGCATTAAGCTGCAGAGACCAGGTACTTGGGAGGCATTGAGAGGTAGGTTGGGAGATATTTTGCAAATATTTGGTATTTCCAGTGCTCAAAGTGGGCCGGTACTAACCGCTACACAGTAGCGCCACTTCTTCATTTTACTCCTTGACATACCGTGACTCTTCTTGCGTACCGGAACTTCTCTTTTTTGCTCTCTCCATATCAGGTTCTCTAAGCGTTTCATAATAGCAGCGTCAGTGTATTTGCGCCGAGCCTCATAAGTATGACCATAGAAACTATGTGGGGAGCATCTGGATGAGCCAACGCACGGCACGGGGGAGGTGAGAAAGAGGGTGCTGTAATTTATCGATACAATGTTCACATCCTTTCTGTAAAAAAATTAGTGAACTGTTAGTCACAACTTTATTTTTAGGTTGTGAACAAATATAATTATTGAAACATTATTTAAAAGTCTTCTTTTTTAGGGCAAACATTTTCAGAAGAATTGAAGGCTTGATATGCGATTGTACTGTTCTCTGTATGTGTGTTAACATAACTAAACAGCAAGCCAAACTCCTTTTCAAGAGCCAGGAAGTGAGCGTGCTTGCTCCTTTAATGACTTATTTCACAACAGGTCAAGTCAGGATAACACATTGAATTGGAGTGAAACTAGAAAAGAAAATACAAAAGATGTACTTAATGAACTGCTATTACAAAAACAGGTTAATATAAACAACCTACCATTAACTTATAAATTCAATAGGTATGTAACAGGTAAGTAGTTATTACATTTGTACAAATCTTAGAAAAATGCCCATCAAAGTCATCAATATCAATTCTCAAACATGTAAAGAACATATTTCACTTACAGCCATTGCTTTTTGAGGGATTCATATGCAGGATTACGCTGGATTCAACATGAGAAACTATACAACTGCACACATGTTCTTTCTCTGTTTTCAGGTCTCCTCATATTTCTTACTTCCAGTTACCCACTTCCTGTTTATACTATCTTTCCAGCTTTCAAAATAAAGCTCAAAACCTAATATCTCCTAGTAGCCTCTCTTTTATTACCTGTATAAATTCAGAATGTGTCTCTGTATAATATGTAGGAGCATGCTGACTGGGACACTGCTCCTAAAACCTGAATGAAGAGCTCATACACCTCGGCTCTGCATCCATACCTGCCTGTGTGGCTGGCTGCTGTTGATTCCAGTCTAAAGGCATCCTATAATATATTATAGAGCGATACTACAAATAACACAGGAAAGCACTGTAACTATTAACACTATATGCAAACACGCCACCATAACCCTATAATGTTCCAGTTGGAATATTATTGGCCCAAGTATAATAATATAGCAATAAAATCACAACTGATTATGACTGACACAATATAAAATGCTTAAAGATATTATGAATAAACTGCAGTAAGTTGCAAGAGATTGGTGATACTGGCCGATACGCACACACCAACATGTGTACAAGCGGCACTTTTTTTTTTTCACTTCAAGCACTGGCTTTTTCACATTTTATTAAAATGTTGACTCTTGCAAAAGAAGCATTTCTATAAAGAACACATGAAATACTACAAATTGAATCTCTCTTTTGCTTTTACATTTGTTCTGAGATTAAATGATACCTGTTTTAATCACCTGCCTCAGCAGGAAGTCATCCAAGAGATTCCATTATTCATTAAACCGATCTTCTTCTCATTCCAATTAACACTTTCCATCATGCATGTCAATCGAATTTGGTAGCAGATCTCTAACAGGAGAACGATCGGAGCAGTTGAGAGACAGACAGTGATAAGGGACGTAGATGCCGCCCAGATAGCGAGACAATTTGAATCACTGATCTGATAATCACGTCGGACACAAGGATGGGCCTCCTCTCCTCTCTCGGTCTCCTCAGCTTGTCAGGACAAAGTAATAGATTTGCTACCCTGCTTAATGTGTTCATTTTAAATGACTGTTTTTACTGCTTTACTGCCAAATACCCCTGTTTGCAGAGAAAACCATAAAAAACATGGTGGATAAGGGATGTAATATCTTCCTCTGTTCCTTCCCCATGAACAAAATCTTTAAACTTCATCCCTGATGAGGCTTTAGAAGATGTGAATTTATGATGTGAATGCTATTAAAAGTATCTCATGCACTCTCCTCTGCCTTTTTTTTCTTGTTTTCAGCGCCACTAAGGGCATGTGTGCTCTCTTTTGAAGCTGGCATAACTCACACTTCCACTGGAGACTTTAACACCTGCTGGATCTCAGCACCAAATGTATTTACACTTCCAAACCCTACTTTAAACACAGATGTAAATATAAATTCACACAGGCATTCACACATATAGTGCATGTTTGTGGATACACAAAGACAAAAAAATCCCCAAGCATTAAAGCAGCAGTAGGTAGAATGTTTTTGGCCTCATTGGGCAAAAAATCCATAATAACCTTTCAGTATATTGTAATTCAAGTGTTCTGAGAGAAAGCTATACTTCTTCACCTCCTCATGGATCTGTTTTCAGGCTTTAAAAAATCTAGACTAGACTTTGGCCAATCACAGGTCATTTCACAGAGAGAGTGTTCCTATTGGCTGTTCATTCAACGGAGGCAGCTGTCAATCACTCACGACCTCCGATCAAACAGTCAAACTAGGCAGCGCTGATCAAATATGAATCAATATTCTGTTACTATAATGCCCATTCAACACCTACTCAAATGTTTTCAGAAACATCTTGTAGCGCACTGGGAAGATGTAAAATTTGCTCCGGCTGGTGGCCGGTGCTTGGTATTTCCTCAACTGATCTCAACATGGCTGCCGGGTCAGAGACTTCCTCATTTTACAGATAAACAGTACACTACAAGATGTTTCTGAAAACATTTGAGGAGAGAAATAGGCATTGCAGTAACAGAATAATTAATTAATATTTGATCAGCGCTGCCTAATTTGACCGTTTGATCGGAGTTCACAAGTGATTGACAGCTGCTCAGAGACGGCAAGGCTCCAGCTCAGCTCTCATTGGTTGTTTTCCTCCGGTCTGTGAAATTCTGCAGAAGCCATTAGGAGCACCGAAAGACACAGAGGCACATGAATTTTTCAGATTACCTGTCTCATACTATCAGGATATCGTGGTCGCTTTGTAAAAATAACTTTTTTTTAAAACAAATTTGCTCCAATTCTACCCACTGCTGCTTTAACACATGCATCAGGTTTAGAAATGAATGGATGATGTCAGCGTGACAAGCATAAAAGGCTGAATGGTGTTTGTTTACACGGCTTTGGATAGGGAGACTGGTTTTCCGCACAGAGGAAAAAACAAGTATTGTGTGGGAATGCTGTCCTTAAATGAAAATGTAAGAAATTAATGTGTGTCATAACTGCATTGTGCGCTCACACAATGAGCCATTCAGCCCAGATTTTATTATATAAATAGCTTTGGACACAACGGAGCATATATATGCCAATAGTGCCTATTGGAATTTGGCAGAATAAAGGGGAGGCTCTGAAAGAGAGATAATGTGTTTTTGGAAAGGAAAAGGTGCAGCTATCTCCGGTTGGAGTCTGGGCTGCGTGTTATCACTGTCGTCACAAGTCTTTCACCTCCAAGTCTCTCCCCGCGCAGCTTCCTTACTGATAAAAGGTGCTATTGATAGCTTCTCACAAGCACGTTTGACCCCTGTGACCCCGTTATCGCCAAGCCCCCTTTTTTCTTCGGGGTCGCAGAAACGGAAATAGATAAATAAATGAATAAAACACAATGGGTCTCGGGTCCCCTGGCAGACTGAGAAGTGACTGTGTAGAATATCAGTGAGGCATAGTTCACACTAGATTTGCCCTCATGAATAACACATCTCTGCTAATGGGAGGGAAATGGTACGTCTGTAGAGCTGCGTGACTCTGCCCATAATTAGACTGGACAAACTCAATTTCCTGTGTCTCTCCAAAGACCTCGATAAGCACCCTGGTGTTTTTGCTCGCGCTATTGGCTGCTTCTAAATAATGTCTCGACTCGCTCCACAATCAAAAACATGTTTACATGTTCATGCACATGGTGGTTATTAAAGGTGAAGCAATATATTTGATTATTGATTGAAAGGGCTCATCCTTCCGAAGAGGAGCGTGGCTTAAAAATCGACTGAGAACGTGTGTGCACTGTCGCTTTCACCCTGTGGAGTCACTATCTGTAATATGAAGGATCTGTAATATTATACTATATTTCAATGCTGCCCCTATCTGTTCAGAGCACAACTTTTGTTATACATCCCTAATATGTTATCACAAACTCAACTTTTAATCTCAGGCATCTTCTGATCGACTTGGAAAAAATCAGTCAATATTAACAACACCAAATGCCAAAATAAGGAGCAGCATCAATAAATGATAAGTTTTACATAAAAATCATTCTCTATTTATATTAGTTTATATAAGCCTTGGTTTCACAGCAAGCTGAAGAATACTCTGAATAGAACATCAGCGTCTGACATTTCCAGTATGGGTCAGTGATTGCATATTTATTTTAATTAACAGTGCTGGAACAAAAGCACAAATGTAAATATTTATTCTTAAAGGATAAAGAAATGGCAATAATGGCACAAGACCCAAGCTGTTTCTCATTACCATTTTAAAAGAAAGTCTCTGTTGACTTGTTAAACGCACTGATTACTGCCATTATTTTTTTGACGGAACAGCAAACTCACACATGAACAGTCCCGCCGACAGCTGTGACCAGCAACACTTCTGCCCGGGAATATTTGCTCTTTTTTTTTTTTTTTTTCCACAGCCTGCCGCAGAACGTTATAGATTTTGTCTCATTTGCCATTCCCCGGCTCCACTGCAGGCGATATTGCCTCATAAGGTTGCCTGACTATTCTTCTAGTGAATGAAAGGGAAATGGGAGAGAACAGTGACAATGCTGAGATCTCTGAGAAATGCAGCAGAATGGAAATATTTCAGAAATATAGCACGTCGTCGTCGTCGTGGTGATATTCTTCATGGCGCAGAGGCATCAGCAAACAGAGAGATTGTGTTTCTGTCTGTATTGGAGCAGCATCATAACAGGCCTCGTGTCTTATCTCATGCTAGCACACTACAAATAAATTAGGTCATGGAGCTGATAGTGTAATTAGTATATACAATGAATTCACTAAATATTAATGGTATCTTCCTGATAATGAGTTGAAGCTTTTTTTTTCTTCATTCTTCTTTTTCTCCCCATCTTCTCTTCTGAGATTGATATAGATTTTATGAGAGAGATCAATCAGCTTTGACCTCAGTTCACCTTATCACATGACTTCATAAAAATACTAGGGCTGTCAATTGAATAAAATATTTAATCGCAATTAATCGCATTATTGTCCATGATTAATCAAGATTCACTGCAAATTCATCGCACATTTTTTATCTGTTCAAAATGTACCTTAAAGGGAGATTTTTCAAGTATTTAATACTCTTATCAACATGAGTGGGCAAATATGCTGCTTTATGCAAATGTATGTACATAATTAATATTGGAAATCAATTAACAACAGAAAACTATGACAGATGTTGTCCAGAAACCCTCACAGGTACTGCATTTAGCATAAAAAATATGCTCAAATCATACATACAATCAACAGGCAACAACAGCTGTCAGTGTGTCAGTGTGCTGACTTGACTATGACTTTCCCCAAACTGCATGTGATTATCATAAAGTGGGTATCTCTGTAAAGGGGAGACTCGTGGGTACCTATAGAACCTATTTTCATTCACATAGCTTGAGGTCAGAGGTCAAGGGACCCCTTTGAAAATGCCAATGATGGTGTTTCCCTGCCAAAATTTTGCCTCCTTTGCTACAAAATAGTTTATTTAGTCTTAATCTTAATCTAATTTCATATGACACCAGTATCTTCACTCTAGCTTTAAAATGCAGCTTGCTACAACCTACAAATTGCAAGTTGCATTAAAGCAATAAAGAAATTTGTGGTGTAACAATTTACATTAACGCGCTATTGCTTTAACTTTGACAGCCCTAAAAAATACTAAATATACTAAATATTATTAAAAATATATTTTGAACATTCAGGACATTGTGAAACATTTTTTTCCCAAATTATGATGCAAAAAGCTGCTCTTCAGACCAGAAGGGCTCGCACTACTGATTTACATTTGGTTGTTCTGTTCCATGTATGATTCCTTTAATTCGGGCCGTGTGTGCCGGCACAGTGTGTGCTTGTGAAACTGTTAAGTGTCAACGCTCTCACTCTCATTAATTATGATTTGATCATTCTTCTGTCGGGTTGGCTTCGCTTCAAAGGGCTGAACCGCTTCATGTTTCTGACTGCATCCCTGCCGAGGCAGAAGGACGGTTAAAGTAGAGAGAGCAGGTGAGAACTGGAGCCCAGTCACCCAGCCCAGTAACATGTTGGCATACAGAGTGCCAAGTTATAAGTAAGGGTTAAATGGACCAGCGTGCTCCCAACATTATTGATATTTATGTCTGCTAAGTGCTATTTTATGGCCGTTTGGTATTGTGGCTGGTCAACGAGACGCCCCTGTCGATGAATTTAGAACAAACAAAGTGACAGAAGACGAAAGTAAAGAGATGTGGTGAAAAACTGCAGATAGAGAGAGAATACTAAGTTTGTGTGGAACTCGACACACACACACATAAAAGCAAGCAAGCGAAACCAGAGGGAAGTCAAACATAAAAAGGGCAGAGACGATGTGAGTGACAGCAGTGTTTCTCAGGTTCAGGAATCAGAGGGCCCTAAAAATAACTCCTCCAAACAAGCGGCACCATATGGAGCATGTACAGAATAAAAGGGGAAGATTTGCACAGAGTGTCATTTATTTCAAGGATGGAACTTGAAATGCAGAGAGAGGCCAGACAGAGAGGCGGATGGCTGAAGGCGGAGCTATCCACAGATGTTTAGCACCTACATTTTACTTTCGCACACTTAATGGATGTCTAGTTAGGTGCTAATGCCATTTGCTTACATTTAGAGGCGCATCTGTACCCGCTGGTCTCTTCACGCCTTCACAGCATTCTGTTGAAGGTTGATAGATGCCATACGGCGACAAAACGCACATACATTCAGTGCACAAACATACACAGGCACACTAGCCAAATCACCGCTGTTGGGGGGCAACACTATCAGCCACCAACTACATTCATTCATCATGACAGCACAAAGCCAAATGATTCAAATATATTGCACTCCCCGTGGCGGTATCGCTCTGCACCGGCCAAAGTAAACTAATGGTTCTACTAATATATAAATCATCTAAAGTGTATCCATATGTGGTTCAGCAAGTGACAGAGAGCATTTATAATGCAAATTCCCATCGGTGGAGTGGCTCATAATTATCCTTCATGGTCGAAGTTGTTTGATATAATGTAGGAGCTCTTAAGATGAAAAGAAATCTTTACAGTCCATTTCACAATATACAAGATTAGTCATTGGTGTCAGCGTCATCTCACAAGTGGCAGTAAAATGCATGGTAAATCTGTCTCATTATCACAACATGTGGCAAGTTGCAATTCG
This sequence comes from Helicolenus hilgendorfi, assembly GCA_916700815.1. Taxonomy (NCBI): domain Eukaryota; kingdom Metazoa; phylum Chordata; class Actinopteri; order Perciformes; family Sebastidae; genus Helicolenus; species Helicolenus hilgendorfi. The sequence goes on from CAKALG010014553.1 coordinate 9,993, forward strand.
ATTTATTTCTGAATGAAAGGGCGATTACATACAGTAATGAGTAGTCCTCATGAATCACATTGCCTATGAGCAATTTGCTTTGAGCGACAGAGGTCAGGAGTACAGCATGAACCTGAAAATAAGTATACTAGGTCCTCTTTAAATTTAGTGTTACTACTATGAACATTATGGTACATATAGTGAAACATACATGCCGAATTGCTGATTACCTCCAGCAATTAAATGCTCTAATAATGGCTTTAGAAAAATGCAAAGGTATTACATAAGGCTGTTGTAAATTGTGGGAAGAAAATGTAGACTTATTTTGGATAAACTCTGATTTTGTCTTTGAATAACTTAAATATGTAGATAAATCAATGCTGTTAATTAAGTTGCCTTTTTATAATAGTTGGACTAAGCCCATTTAAAGCTGCCACACACTGAGCATAAGACTTCCACAAAGGACACTAATCACACACGCATACACACCGCCTCGGGTTTCTCACACGAGACAGTTATTCTCTGTTTGGAGCAGAGTTTATAGCTTTCAGCAGCAGGCTGGATGGTTGTCACTCTGTCTGGTTCGTCCAGTCTTGTTCAATCATGCGCATGTATGTCAATGACAGAGTGCAGCACAGCCAATCATTGCGCGCCTCTGTCAGAGTGACAATTGAGTTGTCGTGATACTGTGACAGCGAGCAGACAGACGGATAGCAGAACAGCAAATGACAAAGACATATCTTGGACAAATCTTTTAGTGTAATAACTCCAGCTAACTGAAAGGGGACATATCATGAAAAAGTCACTTTGTCACTGCTTGTGAACATATAGTTTGATATCTGGAGTGCCTACGATCCCACAAACTGTGGAAAAAAGACAACCCAGTCATTTTTTTTTGTGGGCTGTCTAGATCAGAAAACATGTGATTCAACATGCCATTCAGATGTCACATGCAGCCTCATTAGAATATATCACCCACAGCTTGAGAACTACCTTTACAAAGGTGCACCATATTTTTCTGTCTTAAAGAGACAGGTGCTAGAACGAAGCATTTCAGACAGAGGGTGAATATACACTTTAATAGGTTCCTCTACCAAAAAGTAACTACCAGTCGAGGATACCTTTCTGTAGGCCTATAAGGCAAGAATATTTAATTATACTTTTCTTAAGTATATCTCGATAAAAAATACAAGTAGGCCTATAAGCCGAGTATACTGAGACTTTTCTGTATAGTTGTCATTATTATACAAGTATACTTATGGTTACTTTTGTTAAGTATATCTCTGATAAGTACATAAAAAGTTAACTGAAAGTATACTCTCTTATTTTAAGTTTAAAAGAAGTACACTAATAGCACACTTGCATAAACTTCTTTTTGATAAGTGCAGGTATATTCAGACAGACAGTATGAGAAAAAATAACGTGTTATTTGAACATTAAACCATGTAAACATGTTCTAGTAGAAACCCAAAATACAAATATGAACCTGAAAATGAACATGATATGTCCCCTTTAATGGAGAAGTAAAGGGGACAGAGAGTGGGATGTGAGCTGGAGGTTGTTTTAAAGAGGAGCTATGTGGACTTTGGGAAACATGTCTGCAGCAATGGTACCCTAGCTACTCCATGAACTAAGTGGACCTAGTTACCTTACGAAGAATCTGAGCATTAGCTCCAGGGCTGCTGCTCTTTAACTCACTCTGTGCTTTGATGTTTCTGTGGAAGGGGCCAAACAAAATAGTGAAATTTCCCCACGGAGTTAGTAAATTAACACAGTGTTTAGAGAAGCAGAGCAGAATGGCCAAAACAGGGCTGCAGCCAAAAGTTATAAAAAGATTTATTTCTCCCTTTGGAATTCATGCAGTGACACGAAAAAAATATAATAAGCTATTATGTATAACGTTGCAATCAGTGTAATAGCATGCTGATGTACCCCACAATTTGTCTCAATCTGCTTTGCAGTTTAATCTTAGTGATACCTGTCAGTTCAAACACTATAATCCACGGGACGATGGCCTGGGTGAACACGACCTAAAGCTGGGGGAGGCACTTTATTTTTGGGAAAAATTCCATAATAACATAACTTAATATTGTAATTCAAGAGGAGTAGTCAATCATTTCAAACACCTTCCTTCATACATTAACCAGTAGGAGCACTAGTCATTCATTTCAAACATCATCCCGATCATCATTGTGATCCTGATGCCATTATATCGCAGGAATTCTATGAGAATTACCATCCTGTTTTCTTTGCAAACATTTATGGGCCCTGTAAAGCCCTTTGAGGTGACAAACTGTGATTCGAGGCTCTAGCGAGCTGCAATATCGGCGAAGCATTTCAGATAGGGTGACCAGGTGTCCCACTTTACGAGGGACTGCACAGCATTTCTTATCTCTTGTCCCACGTTACTGGCTCTAGTTGTAAATAGTCAAACCACTGCAGGACAGATGCTTTTTTAAAATCTGGCTTTTATCCAATGGCTGTGAGGAAAGCAGGGAAGGCTCACATCACAGGGCTGAGTTTGCTGTCAATCAAACTGCACACTCGTGGGTCAAGTGCAGGTTAACATTTCAACGTCTTTGCTACGCTATGCCCAATGGGGAAAATTGCAAGTCACCGCAAAGTCACAAGCTATGAAGATTTTAGGCGGAATATGATGGAAATAGCTGCCACAAAGAAAAAGAAATGCAGCTACAACAAACTCTGAAACTACTTATAACTATTTATAATCAGGTTGAAGGTGATTCTCAGAGTTTTTTGTAGAATTTGCTAGCTATTTTTTCAATTTCACAACTGGGGAATACGACATGAAGCGACACAGTTCATGCGAGTCTCACAAGAAACGTGCGGCCCAAAAGGAGATGTGCCGATCTATGGATGCACTCGGGCAAAGCATAGAGATGTTACAAGATAAGGGGCAGGATAGCTTAGTATTTAAGTTAGATAAACATTATTTCAAAATTGTACCCTACCTCTCAGCCTTGGTAACGTGTCCCACATTGTCCCACATTGTCCCACATTGTCCCACACAAACATACTCTTTGTGCCACATTTGGTTTGTTGGGATCTGGTCACCCTAGTTTCAGAGATGGAGAGCAAATGTTGCTAATAGTTTAGTCTTCTGCTAACCGTAGCCGCCCCGGTGAGCTCACGCAGAAGGTTAAACTATTAGAGAGATGGAGATGGCAACATTTTCTCTCCATCACTGAAATGCTCCTGAAAAATGGGTTGCTTTGTAGTCTAGTCAGTTGTTGCCAATGCTGGAATAGCAACTTTTCCTGAAGGATATTTTGCCACTTAATCATGTTTCCACCACCTGAAGGGAAATGCACGCATATCTGTATCTCCAGAACAGCCAATAGGAACGCTCTCTCTCTCTCTGAAATGACCTGTAATTGGTCAAAGTCTCCCGTCACGGTCTAGATTTTCTAAAGCTTGAAAACAGAGCCAAGAGGAGGTGTAAAAGTCTAGTTATCTCTCAGAACACTTGAATTAAAATATGATGAAAGGTTATCATGGAATTTTTGCCCAATGATGCCAACAAATTTATACTGCCTACCCACGCTTTAACAATGTCCATTTATTAACATTAATTTCATGTTATTTGCCAGAAAAATATTCAATTTGTTTCAGCTCCTGACTTGTTATTATGTTGCTGCTTGGTTATCAACAGGAAATAAAGAGAGCAAATTGTGTTTTGTTAACTCTGAGACGTGTTTTCCCAATGTCAACAACCTCCGTTCCGCCACCTCGTCCTCTTAATATCAGACATTGTTGCGATTGAAAGACTACTTGAAACCGCTGATTAAAATTGCATCATGTTGTGATGGTGTGTAGAAATGACATTCACTAACCTTGGAGACGCACACAACACATCCTGCCTCTAGTACATGCAACTAAAAGCTTTCGTGTATTAATGATTTAGATGGTGCATAGCTCTGCGTTGGAACCATCAGGTCAGTAAAGACCTATATACCTGCACTGAAAGGTGGCATTTTCCAGTTCACCAGTTCTCCACCTCCTGGTACCCCTTACATGTTTCTCTTAAAACAAACTGTAAGGTACCCTCCTGCTCTGCAGCAGCTGCCTTCTTGCATACAAACCTCACGCGGCCTAGATTCAGCGGATCAATTATTCATAGCAGGTGAGAGTTTGGCGCTCCGTGTACGTAAAGGCACACGCACACACACACACAGACAGACAGAGAGCTTCAATAGTCTCAACTAATGGCTTCAAAGAGGCAAGGAGAAATGTGAAATCAAGCAGATAAAGTGTGCGAGGGAACAGCGAAACGTTCTGGCTCATTAGTTCAAGAGACAGTAGGCCAGAGAGGACTCACACACGGGAGGACATAACACATAACACAGGCACGAGTGTGACATAGATCTACTAGTGCAGTGAACATCTGGATGTACATGGTTGGTACCAATGGATTCCTTATGTGTTTTCTAGATTCATAAGATGCCTATATCTTCACTCTAGCTTTAAAACTGAGCTGTCTTGACTTGAATCCATTGTACAGCAGTTGCTGTGAAACTACAGATGCTAATGTCCACCAAGGATCATGCTACAAACTTTTCAAAGCCACATTTCAAACCTAAGGAAGTAAAAAATATTTGATATTCCAGCCAATTCCGATTCCTAGGACGTTACTATGACTGAGGCTTTGTCACGGCTGTCGGCGTTCGGTACCGCCACACACGGCACTCCTTAGCTCTGTTATGAAATGCACCGGGCATTCCATTAACTACAAAGTAAACCCATCCGCAGCAACAGCAAACGCTCCGAGAAAGTATGCTCGGAGTGTGGTGACTTTCATCCAGGAGGTAGCTGTTCGTGTCCCGTGTTCACAATAATCAGTGTCATTTTCACTGTACAAATCAACCATATATTTTCTTTCCTAAACTTAACTAAGTGATTTTGTTGCCTAAACCTAAAGTGACGCCAAGGGTAACTATGGTGGTTTTGATGTTGAAAATAAAGTGATGCCAAGGGGCGTGATAAAGCGGCGGTGTGAGACAAGTTGGGATGAGAACGTGTTGGATATTCAAAAGACAGTATTGCCTTCAGCAGAGACTCAAATTCCCACAAATCAATGTGCATAGACATAAATACATAATGTGAACGTTTACGTAAGCTTCTCTCAGCTAATCAGTGCAACAAATGACATTTCCAGACAAACTTTGCATTTAAACTAATGGCCTTGGGGGAAGCCATGTCAGATTGTGGACACAATTAGAATATGTGTGTTTTCATCAGAAATAGCGGGGGAGCGAGGAAAGAAAACACGACAGAATGCAAAAGAGCAGAAGAAAAATAAGCAGAGGGGAGGAAGTGAAGTGGAAGACCTTGATCTTAAGAGAGTAATCCCTTTTCATTTAGTGTAGTTTTTCAGACCCTGAGAGCTTCAGCATTGATCCTGCCATAATGTCAATTCATTAATGCACTGGGCCTCTACAGGGCTTATCACCTTGAAGGCCTCTAAGGCTGTTTCTCCCAGCATTTACTGTTACTTTCTCTCACGATGAGAGAGGGGGACAAAAAGACTATATACTGTACGTTCAGTTCTCATCAAATTGAATTTAGATCTGTTTTGCTCCCGATTGGATTCCATCTTGGTCTTTCCACTTTTTTTTTATTCCCACTGCTCTGTCTTCATTCGGTCCGTCTTCGGTTTCATATAGTCTAGCTCCAGCCGAGGATGATAACTTATCATCATTTCATTCGTTCAATTCTCTGCAGTGCATTAGACTTGCCCTTGAGTCACTGTTCTGTCTCCATCTCGCAAATGCACACCATACCTGCGCCTGTTTATTGAGTCCACACTCCTGAGAAATATACCGGCCTCCATTGTAAAAAACAAACAAAAAAAAAACAGCGATCGTTTTTGAATGCTCCGTTTCCATAAATGGATAATGTGTCTCTCGCTCATTCAAATTACTGCTGCTTTTTACGACCTCTGTCTGCCATCATTTACTCCTCTCCTCCCTCATGCCATGTCCCCCTTTGCTGTTTAATTGATTCTGTTGTTGTTTCCCCAAAAACTACAAAGCAGAAGGCTTCGCGGGATGAAACGGAGTCACTGTCTAGGTGTGATTAAAGAAACCCCGGCCTGGCCGTTAGAGATACTATGGCGGCTTATGGGATTTATTTAGTGAGTCACTGAAAAAGCACAACGGCAAACCAAAGATTCACTTCAAAGTGTTCCATCGCCAAAACCTTAAACACATACAACCAAGTAATGAATTTCTTACTCCTATTACTTTGCCTGTTTCATCCGTGAAGGGGAAATCCGAGGTTCATGACAAATCGCTTGATATTTTCACAAGACATTCGGAGGTGTTTTTATCATGTCGTGAGTGCTGCTGCTTTTGCCACAGCTCTGCCATTTGAAGTTGCTATTTTGCTTTCCTCCTCTCCATTGTAAACCTGAACCCTCCGGAGGCGAACCCACACAAACTACTCAGCTTTGTGAGTGCTTTCCCCCTCCCTCTCAGCTGCTTGTCTGCATGCAACTACCACTCGGTAGAGAGTGCTCCCAATCCCCTCTCTCCTTATAAAGCCAAGTGCCTGCCTTGCTGCAGACGTTCCACAGATAAGTGGTTTATTCCCCCCCCTCCCCCCCGATGTCCACAGTGACGGCCTGAGACTAATTTTCGTTGCATGTAATGACTTGGTCCCCTGAACCCTCTCGACATACTGTATGACCAAAAAGAAAGCCTTCCCCTTGAATATTGCATGGAGTCGTAAACAACAATGATATTCAGACAAGCAGCTGCAAAAGGAGATGTCAGGCTCCATCTCGGCTCATATGGCTGCATGATGAAACATGATTCCCTCCAGCCACCCCCCGTCTCTCCTTGAAGACGGATAACGAGAAGTAAAGTCAAGGACAGACGGAGAGAGAGAGAGACAGAGAGAGGGAGAGCCAGTAAGGGGTTTGTTTACACAAGAAATTGTGAGTGTGGTATTTCAAAGACATGAGAGAGAGGCAGAAAAACGAAGGGAGGAGAGAGATGGTACGGAGAGATGGAGGAGAGTAAAAGTGTAGGAGAGATGTAGAAAGAGAAGAAAGGAAAACAATGGACGCTGAGCTGACACCTTAAAGATTAAACCTCATGAAAATCTTGTCTTTGCTGACCTCCAGTGGTTTAACTTTTCACCTTGCTGCAGTGATGTACAGGTGGACTCCAGGATCCCGTGACATGAGTTGAGTGTGGTTACGGGTTCAACAGGGCACACCTCTGACCACACCCATCAGTGATGCAGACTGTTCTGATACACTGTTTGTAGCTATACCTACAAAAAGTATATTATTTTAACCCAAATCATGATCTTTTCCTAAACCTAACTAAGTAGTATTTGTCAGGTATCTCCCACACTTAAGTGATGCCACTTTCTGGGTTATTTTAACCTAAACCACAATCTTTTCCTAAACCTAACTAAGTAGTTTTGTTGCCTAAACCTGATCAGGTCGATCTTTCCCTAAACCTAACTAAGTAGTATTTGTCAGATATCTTCCACACTTAAGTGATGCCACTTTCTGGGTTATTTTAACCTAAATCACGATCTTTTCCTAAACCTAACTTAGTTGTTTTGTTGCCTAAACTTAACAAGGTGGTTTTGTTGCCTAAACCTAACCTAGTCAATATTTTCCTAAACCTAAGTAATTTTATTTTGAAAAGACTGGAGTGGAAATTGTACCGTGCTTCCCGTGTTGCTGGACATTCGTAGGAAAACGCACAAAAAATGTGCAATAACTTTTTGTAAGAAATCATACGAACCGTTGTATGAGGATACATTGAGAGATGATAGGTGTGGTCAGAAGATTATTTTGTTTTCTTAGTTTGTATTTTGAGAATTTTTTAAAACAATCATATATAACAATTTGATTTTTTTTTATTTTGTGTCCTCTGTATGCCAGCTGTTTTCAGTGCTTTGCCTTCAACTACTATAAAAAGATTCCTCTCTTCTACAGCTTTCCAAGAGAAAACACTCAACCAGCCTGATGGCAATAAAACACTTTAATCCAAACTTCTCGAGTCAGATTCACTCATTCAACATCAGATGTTTTTCTTTACAAAAATAAGCCAAAGACATGAAGTTTCAATAGGAAAAAACAATTTTAAAGTAGTAGTTTTCCTTTTAGTAAAAATGAAAAACGGATCAATTTGACTCAAACACCACATCAGGGTTAAAGCCCAAACTTCCACCCAAGCTCTGTGTTGCCAACCGAATAAAAACAAGTCCAATCAGCCAACTGGGCATTAGCCTCAGCCCTTCTAACAGTAGGACAGCTCTCTCACAATCTGGACCAGCAAAAGTATAGCCAAAGAAACGTACCTCAACCACTGGATACATACAACAAGAACTCTATGCTATTTAACTCTGAACAGACAAGCGGCACATTATCTAGACGCCGCGAGCGACCAGAAACTGAGAAAGACAAACACTGATTGAGTGACCACAGTGTGTCTATTGGGACTGGTGGATGAAACCTGGCAACCCAAAGAAAACAGACTGCATCAGTACTGCCAACGACAAGAGACAGAAAAAGAGCAACACTAACTGCCAGTATGAAGACATAAGAACCAAGTTCTTTACCAAAATAAAACTCAAATGCTCTCAGACCAAAATCCAAATCAATATTTACTTTCAGGAAAAAATGTTGGCAATATCGTAATATCAGGCCTTTTTGAGAGTAGATACAAACTTCTACACACAAATTCACACATTAATATGCTATAGATACTATGACATTAGTTGTGGGTTGTAAACGTTATATAAGCTAATATTAAAGAGCAAAAACATCCCAAGGACAAGAAAAACATATGATAATCTTGTTCTTGTTTTTGATTGTATTTACCTTCATTGTCAGTTTACACATAGACTCAGTACTTTGACATAATGTTATTTTATGATTATGTTCATCATTATTATTCATTATTTTTATGTTATGTTGGTGTGGATTGGGATGGGATGGAGAGAGAGCCCTTATGTTGATTGTTTTGTGTCATTGAAACGTTTGTTAACTTCCATGTTTTGTGCCTGAGGACCCCCTTGAAAATGAGATGGTGCATCTCAAGGGGTTTATCTTCTAATTAAATTCTAAAATGAAAATGAAATATATGATAAGGAATTAAAACAGGAATGTTTATTTTATATATAGTAATGTACCTGTATACTAACCATTTGTCGTCTTATATTTTCTTACGTTCTGAATCATAAAACTTAACAATACTATACTTAATCACTATATGATCATGCCAATAAAGCTAATTTGAATTTGAGATTAGAGACAAAGAGAGTGTGAGACAGAAAAGAAGCGAGAGTAAGAGAGAGATCCAAAGCAAACAGAGGTAGAAAACTGAATAAGTTGAAGATTACTCTTTCAGTTTCTGTGTGCGATGCAGGACTCCTTCACACTAGACTGGCCAAGCCTCATAAAGCACCCCTGCCTTGCATATCTCCCCATTGGGGCTATTATCTTCACACCTCTCTGCCCTCACCATCACAAACGTTACCTCCTCACCATGTCACCCTCTCTCACCCACCTATTCTGCTCTACCCGCAGGCTGCATTACGGGCAGGGCCGCTCCAGAGGTTAAACTGGGCCCCAGTCAACCATGGGAAGCCGTAATGGCGAAAGCCCAAACTCAAACACGCCAAGTTTGCCGAAGTGATTCTTTCCGTTGAACTCACTGTGTTGACAGAATAACAAACTTGATGTGTGCACAGCCCTTTTAAAAAGAGATGAAATTTACTTTGCAAAGAGCAAATAACAGACAGAATGATTAACATAAACAATATAATGTATTTACGTCGATCAAATAGAGGATTAAACAACCTAAATGCAGCAATTAAGTTAAACAAATTTGCCATACCTCAAGAATGACTGTGTGTTATTTTCTCACCAGTCACCTCAAAGGATAAGGTTTGGTCAGGTGTAGGCAACCAAAAGGATAAGGCTGGCAATATTCTATATCCATTTTAGTGTCAACAAATCCCATAAAAAACGATTTGTTGACAATAACAAAAATGTACAATAACACCAGCCCCATCCTTTAAGGTTATAGGAGAAACTTGTGGTCATTGTCATAACAAAACAATCTGCTGTTCATATGGAAACACAACATGAACCATAGTTTTCTGTGTCGGACAAAAGATCTGCTGCTATTACAATATAGTTCCCATTACTATTATTATCAATACAATGTGTGGATCTATTTTTGGCTTCAGCATTCTTTTTTTTTTTAAATCCAGCACCTGTATAAATGATTTGGTTGTGCTACGCTCAATTTGTAACAAGCCTTGTTGACCCAACCATCCACCTTGTTATTTTGTGTAAAAAAAAAGAAATAGTAATAATAATAATCTTAGAATTGCACAATGGATAGTTAAGATAATTCTGCCTATGCCACCCAGTTATTGTTTCTCTCATAATTGGTATAATCTATCCTCTGACATGAATTTATCAGCTAACTGTCAACTATATCCTATGAATTGATATTACTTATATAATCAATTATTTATTTATTTATTTATTTTATCATGTGTTTCGTTGATTATTATTCTTATTTTATCTTATTTGCATTTTATTCTATTTTGTTGTTTGTTTTGTAACTATACTATATTTCTTTAGGGCTGTCAAAGTTAATGCGATAATAAAGCGTCAACGCAAATTAATTTTAACGCCACTCATTTCTTTGACACAGTAATGCACCTTTGATTTTTAGCTTGTAACACGCTCAGTTTTAAAGCTAGAGTGATATGAAACTAGGAAAGTCTAACCCTAACGTTCCAAAGTTGCGCTAAATTTTGACGAGGAAAACATGGCGTTATGGCCAAAGGGGTCTCTTGACCTCTGACCTCAAGTTATGTGAATCGAAATGGGTTCTATTGGTACCCACAAATCTCTCTTTTACAGACATGCCCACTTTATGATGCAGTTTGGGGCAAGTCATAGTCAAGTCAGTACACTGACACACACTGACAGCTGTTGTTGCCTGTTGGGCTGCAGTTATGATTTACCCCTGAGAGGGTTTCTGGACAATATTTGTCATTCTTTTGTGTTGTTAATTGATTTCCAATAATACATATTGCTTATACATATATTTGCACAAGGCAAGCATATTGCTCACTCAATGTTGATAAGAATATTAAATACTTGACAAATCTCCCTTTAAGGTACATTTTGAACATAAAAAATGTGTGATTCATTTGCCATAATTGCGATTAACTATGACCGATCATGTGATTAATCTCGATTACATATTTTAATGAATTGACAGCCCTTCATTTCTTAAAATGCAAATAAAAAAAAGAACGTACAATTTTCATTATCACTATCACTATCTATGAAATGTTGAATATGGTGAACAAAAACATCAAGAAAGTCAGAGAATAGAGAGATAGAGTTCAGTCACTAAAACCTCTCAGGGCCCTAACATGGCATGATGCAAAGTTATGTAGCAAATCAGCCAGTGTTTGATGTTCTTGGAGCCGATTCTGGATGTTCCTCTTTTCACCTCCCTTGTGTAGATGCCCACAATTCTTTACAGAGAATTTTCCTGAGTGAAAACAGCCACATTTGGCTGCATAACAAATGGGATGTGTGGGTGGGTGGGTGCGTAGGGTGTTAGAGAGTTGGGGGGTCTGTACAGTAGTTTTGCCTAAAGCGATGGCGGGGCTGATTAATATACAGTATGTGGTTATCTCATCTAGAGAAACATGAATTTATATAATATAATGGTAGGGATAATTTGAGGTAAAGGAATGTGAAAATTTCATGGTGTGATAATCTAACAGGAATATCAAACATAATGCTAATTTCAGCCTCTATGTTGAATATGGCTGGGATTTCCTTACAATTGAGGCTTGAAATGGAGTTTTATTGCAATTTAAATGTGCTTTCTGGCTGATTCTAACACCCACAGTACAATAGTTATCTCACATTTGTGATTGTACAAAGGGAGTAAAGAAACAGTGACTAAATGAGCAGTTTATGCAAATGCTCCTCCGCTTATGGCAAAATCTTTTTTCTTTGAAAATGATGTACTCCATTACAGTGTGCAATAATCCTTACAGTTCAAATTATGATGAAACTTAATATACATCATATAATGGATATCAAATTCAACATTTAATACTTTATGTCCACTGTATTAATCCTAATTCTCCATTACTTGCAATCATACCACGCTATTGTCCAGACCGTTGCAATGAATTGTAATGAATCTTTCTGTCACAGACACATATGATTCTCTGCTTTCTATGCTGCAGATGCTCAGCAGCCACTTAATTAGACACCTCTATTTAACACTGGGTTCTTGTCTGTTGCTAACCAGTCTTTGACAAATACCAGTAAATTCAGTGTGCTGAGAAGCTACTGTTATTACTGATTATTTGTTTGTGGAGTGTCAATCTTGACCGCTCAAGGCCGTCACCATAAAGCTGTATTTCGTCACAGCAAATCATCTCCGTCTGTGCATGAAAAGCCTGTAACACTATAGCACTATACCTTGGAGAGGAGCTAATGGGCCTGGAATTCATCTGAAAATTTTGTTTAACATTAACATATTTGTCCATAGCATTAAGTATTCATGAGTAAATAGTCACTAAGCAACAGTCAGTTTGAAAAAAAAAAACTTTCTGTATTCTTCTTCTTTTGTAGATTTAATTGTCAGTGACCTGGCAACATAACCTGATGGTTTGTTCAGTCCGTTCTCTTTCCTAGGGCGTCAAATATAGACGCTTTGTCATGGCAGTCTGCATTTGATAGTGCTGGTATGCGACTCACCGGGCGTTCCATTAACTAGAATGTAAAACCAACAGTTTTACAACAACAGTAACTGCACAGGGAAAGTGCTGTGGTAACGTAGTTTTAAAGAACGAAAGAGGCACACAGAGCAGGTGGGAGGGGAGGTGGATGGGTCCAACAAACACAAGACTTTCATCCAGCACATAGCTGTTTATGTCCCGTTTGTTACGTTTCACTTTCATTTTACAATCAGCTGTTCGTTCGTGTACCATGTTCACAACGTCCAGTCACTGTAAAAACATAGTAATTTTAAGCCCATGTTGTTTTATCCTATACCTAACTGTAGTGGTTTTGTTGCCTAATCCGAAGCAAGTGTTTTTGTTTAATTAACCACATTAAGCATGTGTTTACTGCGACCGAAAAGTGACGCTGATAGGTCTGACAAAGCGTCAATATGTGACGAGTTGGGATGAGATTTGGTTAAACTGGATTTGGGCGATTTGGTTTGTTACACAGAACCATCTGAGAAGTTGTCATTGGAAACTGTTTGGAAAAGGGAAGGCACTTTCAAAAAATATTTGACAGGTGATTGGATGAACCATCTGTCAATCAAACTCTTGTCGAAGCCAGTCAGGAGAAGAGTGAAAACATCTTTTCCATTGAGAAAAACCTTCAGTTGCATTCTTTTCTCTTCTTTCAATGAAGAAATTCTCTTCAGTTCTCATATAACTGATGCAATTGCAGCATCTACGCTTATCTCGTTAGGAGCCGTCATTGTTGTTCAGAGCAAACAGTAGGTCCGTGTCGTCTATGTCTTGTGAAATAATGAAAACGCTCATCGTAAGAACCTGATTGAGAAAGTCGTTTTCCAGGCCCTTTAGGGTGTGATCCAAGGGTCAGTGCAACAACCCAGATAGCCCAAAATGCTTGTTATAACAAAAAGGCTATTCACACAAGTCTGAAGCAAATTAATATTCCATAAAAACAAAGAGAAGAAACTTTCACATAGTTATTTTCCCCCACATTGCTTGATTACTGACTGGAGCAGATCTGGCAGCCATACAGAACATGAATATGTGCCAGACCCAACTCACAGTTGGTCATCTGGTGCCAGAACACAGCCGACACTTGACAAAATCAGCCCAACTTGGCTGGGTACCTGGGAACACCTGAATCCTTCTATTCCTGTCTGCCTTCTCTATATAGAAACACACATCAGATGATAAACCGCAGGAGAGAATGTGATCAGATAAAATAAGGAAACATAACTTACAGTATATACACAGCTCTCCTCCTGCGTCGCTCAGTTCGCAACTGCCTTCAAGCCATCTGCATATGACACATTTTCATTTCATTTTCAAGTTCTCAAGTTCAAAACTCTTACAGTGCTCCTTCCATCGTCTCAAGATTTTTATGTGCTGTTGAGGCACCGCCATAAGAGTCTTAAAGTGTGTGTGTGTGTGTGTGTGTGTGTGTGTGTGTGTGTGTGTGTGTGTGTGTGTGTGTGTTGGTTCATGTGTAAAGCTTTTTAAGATGTTGGCTTCTTTGAGGGTTACAGTGAGTTCCTCAGAGAAATAGTGTGAAATAATAAACCAGGCTGCATGTCTAGCTAACAGGTGGAGTATACTGCAGCACTTTATGGACCATATCAGTGATTTTGCATGTTTCATTTGGACCATTTAGTGCATACCATAATTTGTATTTTTGTTCTATTTCTTACTGTCCAGTCACCAAATGGTTTCAGTACAGTAACATTATAAAAATCAACAGATTATAAACTTGCTTAAGTCGATAGTTTGGATGTTTTGAAGTGGCGTTGTGTGAGGTACTTATTCATATTCAGTGTATTATGTACAGTAGATGGCGGTCGGCACGTCGCCAGCTTGGAGAAGCAGACAGGAGTTACCGCACAGTAGCAAAACAATGTACTGCTGTGGACGAGGCCAGCAGCGTAACGGATTTTAGCCACCTATAAAAATCAATATCAGTTTAAGTGTACACTATATTTAGAATATTTTCACTACTTTACCTTGCCATCAGAGAGCCCTTTCTGATGGGGAATGGAAGTCGTCGTACCCATCTATGTTCTCGCCAAAGTCACCAGACTCCATTGAAAAATCCTCTAATTTTACTCCGCAGAACACTGGGGTTGCTGATCTACCACTGCCTCGATCGGTTAGTCTGTTTGTGCTATTATGTGACTTTGGTGAATCCGAACTCGCCAAAGTCACACAATAACACAAACAAACTAACTGATCGAGGCAGTGGTAGACCAGCAACCCCCGTGTTCTGCAAGGTGAAATGACTGTATTTTTCAAAGGAGTCTGGTGGCTTTAGTGAGAGCACAAATAATGGCTTCACTTCCCCGTCAAAAACATAGACTGGATAGCTGTCTCACGGCAAGGTAAACCAGTGAAAATATTCTAAATATACAGTAGCATACACTTTAACTGATATATATATTTTAGGTGGGCCTTTCTTTTAGGCGTCTAAAATACGTTTTGCTGCCAGCCCTGTTCACAGAAGTACATTGCTTTGCTTCTGTGCGGTAACTGCTGTCTGCTCCTCCAAACTAGGGCGTGCCGACCACCATCTACTGTAGGTAATACACTGACCATGGATAAGTACCTCATACAACCCCACTTCAAAACACCCAAACTATCTCTTAAATATTGTCTTTTTTCTTTCATATTCATCACGTGGTTACGTTGTGAGCAAGAAATGGTTTGAAAACTCCTCCTGGTTGTGCTAGTAGGAAACTACAGAATGTGAGACTTGAGCTGCAAACTTTTCTATGCGGGGAATTTACATGAACCTTCCAGCAACAACCATGTTAGCTTGTTTTTTTTTTTGTCCTCCAGGTTTAACTTTCCAAAAACATAGCTTGTGAATGTGATGCTTTTCATCCAACTGACTCAAATATCAGATGCCAGATCTCCCTCGAACACACCAACAAATGTTCGTAGCTGTCTCTGCTTACAACTGAATAACAATGAGATGCTGATGTAGCTCTGACAGGGAACATTGCACGCTGTAGAAGTACACATGAAACATGGTTAATGGGCTAAAACATGAAAAACCAATGGCAGAATTGAAGGCACCAGGATTTTTTTCTCCGTCATTGCCTTCCAGTAGAGTAAAGACTCGTTTCTGGCACATATTTTTGCATCTAAACAAAGAAATGACATTGGAAAATATATTGTTGTGCTGTTATTGTGATGCTATGTGCAATTGTGTGATGATGAAATAATCCCAAATTGCAATGTCAATGTGAAATTGGATGTGGGTCAATATTTTGCATCACCATGGATCAAATTAATGCAGCATGTATGAACTTAGCATACTAATTTTGTGATCGTAGCTGCCACACAGTGAGAAAATGAGCGAGTGAGTGAGGAAGGGAGTGAGGGAGTGATCGAGTGAGTGAGGGACAAAAGGCACTACTTTCATTATATTCACTGCTCCAGTGTTATTATCCCCAGGCTGCTCCTCCACCAATGACAGCCTACGTGTTTGAAAGTGTAAATCTGCAGAGAGATAATGCACTGCGCCATGTACTTGGTGGGAAAGAGAAAATGAACCTTTTTTTTACGTTTCACCCAGAGACTAATGACACCAGGGGAGTTTGAGAAATAGTGATGGTGAAAAAAATTGTGCAGCAAATGCTTCTCAGTCAAGAAGAATAATTTCCCATAAAGTGCGGGAGATTTTTTTTTTGTGTGTCCTTTCCCTCTTTCTCTCTGTCTCTCTCTTTCTGACATGTACTGTACTTTGGTGCTCCAGGAATTCATTCGTTGGATTGCTCCAGTTAGAAATGACAAAACAGAACATCGAAGCCTATTTCTTTTACGCAAATAACAGAGCTGGGGCCGTGGAATGAGAGGAATGCCGCTGATGTGTTGTGAAGTTTAGAGCATTTCTGATTTTTTACAGTCCACCTGCCCGGCAGACATCGGGAATGATGCGCGTGAGACTGATAAACATGGGCCTCTTCTCAGATCACTGTAGCTCAACATTTTCTTTCAATTCAAAATGTTTGCAGTAACAATAAGACTTAAGATGAGCCAGTTGGTGGTCAGCATTTTTGGATGTGCAGCGCAAACAAATCAACATGAGATAAAAAGCTATGAGAGGCTGTTTGGACCGCATATTCTGTTTTACTAGTATGATTGAAGGTTTATGTTATCTTGTAAATGCTATCTTGATTGGCTTGCTTTCTTACAGTTAAAACAAAGCTGTATGGTCACTGCTAACAATGCTACAAGAAGTATTTAAATCAAGCATTTTTATGATGTTTAAGATGATTACAGGTCTAAAAATCAGGAACCAAAAATGAAATCTGTTTCGATCAACTTCTGAAAAGTGAAGCCAATGCAGAAGTGCTTTTAAACTTTTCTTTCTAACAGCCAGCAGGGGGCGACTCCTCTGGTTGCAAAAAGAAGTCAGATTGTATAAAAGTCTATGAGAAAATGACCCTACCTCTCACCTGATTTATTACCACTGTAAACATTGTAGACATGAGTTTATGGTCTCAATCACTAGTTTCAAGTCTTCTTCAATAGAGCATTATGTTCATTTAGTAAATGATGGTCCCATTTAGAGTCAAATAGACCATGAAGCTGAGTATGCTTTAGGGCGTGGCTACCTTGTGATTGACACGTCGCTACCATGGCGTTGTCCACTCTGGGTTTTGTCAATGTTTTCCTCTTACAATGTCAACTCTTTCACAGTACATTTTCAGTTCATGGAAGTTAATTATAACCTTTTAAACACCTAAAAATGTCTTATTCAGCGTTGTGTCACTTCTGGTTGCAGAAAACCAAGATGGCGACGGCCAAAAACCAAAATGCCGATAGCCAAAATGCTAAGCTCGAGGCTTCAAAACGGCAATGTCCTTCATCACCTGGCAAGAAAACACTATTTCCTAAAATGTCAAACTGTTCCTTAAAGTGGGTCCTGCATTATTACATGTCTTGACTTCCTGTTTTAAGGGACCCTATGTCAAAAAACAGATTTTTGTTCAACCAAATCCAGAGACCCCCTAGCAGGTTAATGTGAGCCAGTAATACATATATAGCTATGTGCGTTAGAGAAAGTGGTACATTCTGTAGGACACTGTGATGGACGGTGTGTATAAAAGAGCATGTAGAGGTTATAGCAGTGTGTGATGTGTGTGAGTAATTTTGTGTGTGCAACATTGTGATGCTGTTGGGAGAACAAGTAAGATTTATGGCTTAAAACAGTCTCTCATATGAACCCGGTATTCATTGGTCTCTTGACAAATCTATCCACATGCATAAAGTCAACTGTTTCTTCCTATTGCACTTATTGTTCTTGGACCTCAGCTAGCATATGGCATTTTTTCTATATCTTTGCTTATTCCCCTCCATGCTCTAATATATATAATACAGTGTTATCAAGTAGTACTGTAGAAGCCTAATTTGCACAATGACACTTATCTACATAAGTGTAGGCTACATTCCTTCATTAATGGAAAGTTATGCACATACATGAAGAGGACATTATAGCTGCACAATATAATGCATGCTAATACAACAGCCCTGCAATGATTGTAGAAGGTTGTGATGTTTGTGTTGGATTGTATAAAATTGTAATGTTTGTCATGTAATGTATGTCAGTCCTGAACACATTATACAATATAATCCAGAAGGACACCAGTGCAAACCACAGTTTAAAATGTCATAGGTCAGGCTGTTCTCATACATCATTTGTAGCTATACATAAGAAAAAAAAATACGCTGTAATATCCTACAAAATGAATTTTGAAGTAATCCACGTAATCATGAACCAGGAAGTATGAATAGCAACAAATGTAGTGTAGGGAGGAGGTAAGTTGGATGGGTGGGTCAATAATCACTAGACTTTCACCCAGGAGACGGGTGTTTGTTCACTGTGTGAAACCATAAGTCAACGTTGATTTATTTGTCACGTAACTTCCGTACTTAAGTTACATCACTTCATGAGTGTTATTTTTATTTGAACCCAAACCACGATCTTCTCCTAAACCTTACTAAGTGGTTTTGTTGCCTAAACCCAACCAAGTTGCTTCCTATGAAGACAGAAGTTTATTTTGAAAGGATTGGGGCAGAAATTGACACGTGTGTCACCTGTTGCTGAACATTCGTAGGAAAACGCATGAGAAATGAGGAATGACTTTTCGTAAGATATCATACGAATCCTTGTATGAGGATATGTTGCACTAAAAGGTGCTACTTTTACCTGGAGGAAAATGTATTATTTCTTGACTAACAACAAAGCTTTCCAGGCAAGATTTATGCAATCCCAAAATAACCAATGTCACTAAGATGCAATTTGATGAATTGAGGGTATAATTGACTAAATAAGTGATTTAAATGGTGCAGATGGATTTCTAGAAATGAAAAGCTTTTAACCCTCATAATAAAGTTTATTTTGAAAAGACTGTATGTATGCAATTAGCGGAAATTGACGCATGTTTCTTGACCTTAATTGGAAAATGCATAAAAAATGAGGAATAACTTTTTGTAAGATAATACATGAACGGTTGTATGAGGATACGTTGCATAGGACCTGGCACGAAACAAAAATAAGTACTAGAATTTAAAACCCTTATTCATCCATATAAATACTGTTTTTGTATTGCCCTTAACAAAGGGCACAACACATTTTCATGTTTTCAAACCTACAAATGAACCCTCATTTCATTGCTAGTCTTGTTGCATTATAGTCCTTTAAAGCTCCAGTTGGAGTAAAATCTCTTTCTCTTTTTCTGCATTTCTCAGAAAAATTGGTGCAAAATGTTCTCTGTAAGAGAGATGCTTTAGCTTTTTGATTCAGGGGGACTCACACCATAATGTGATGTTTAGCAGAAAGACATTCTGTTATCAAAGTCCTGCTAGAAATAACGCACTGTCTTTCGATTACGATTTAACCTAGGACGACATCGTCTGTGCCTGGAACATCTTAGGAGTCAGAGGAAACTTTCTAACAGCTCCAGCAGTAACTTCACTAGTGGGTGTCAACAGGTTCATACCAACTCTTTGCCCAACAAGCAAAGCCCAAACTGCACTGAAACTGTGAATGCCAAGCTGGATAAATAGTCTGTCTCGTTTACTCTTATAAATGCTTCATTTTGCAGCTGCCCACTGCTGTTTTGTACTGTCGCGACTTGCCGATGTGTCTGCTTTCCTGCCTGAGAAACCAGTCGATGACTACGCTGCCATCTGTCCCACCTCTCTGTCTTTGTGACTACCGTTCGCTCTGTAACATCACTTACGTCTCGCCTGCTGTCTGCATCGCCTCACACTCACAGTCATTCTTCTGTTTATCTGCAGTATTTGCGCAGACTAGATTATTCATGTGGCTTCTATAGGAGTGCAGGTTCATTTATCCTTTTTTTTTTAAAATTTCGCACTGACTGATCGGATCCAGTGCGTTTATGGTTCAACAACTCATTCGAAATGTCCTTTTTCTTTTAAACTTTCACTGACATTTACTTTTTTTTTGTGATGAATAATTTGCGCCCAGAAGGAATGTGATTTCCATGTGAGACTTAAAACTTTGAAACGAGACAACTTTGACTTTGACTTTAATGAATGTTTGATATTCCAACTTTGTGTGTTTGCATGTCACATTAAGCTTTATTTGCATTCCCTTTCCATCTCATCTCATTTCATCTCCACATAATGACTTTTCATGCACAATTTCTTCTGATTTCCACATTGGGGTGAAAGCAGGGCCCTAAAGCCTGATGTATCTACATGCCAGCCATCTCCATTGAGCTGTAGCCGGATTGGTCCTAAACCTCTAAAGCTCTAAAGCACAAACACTCACATTATTTGAGCTGGTAAGTCACTTATGTGGACATAAAACGGATCCCAAGTGAACTATTCTGCAGAAATAGTTCTAGTTGAATTGGATAGCTCCATTTGCTCTGCTGTGAAAACATGGCGCTACACTAAGAAGTGACTTCTCCCAGAGCAGCATCATTATATTTTGACTGATCTGTCCTGATCTCTCCTAGTTCCAAATATCCTGTACCTCGTATTTTTAAGCATTTATGAGCCTCCTCCTGAAGAACATCTCCTCTTTAGTACTCATTTTTATAACCACTCCACATTTTTTCATCCTTCCTCCAACTGTCCATTTTCATTCACTCTCCTGTTGTCATCTGTTGCAGGATGTCAGCAGCACTTTCACCGGCAAAACTAACAAGCCGATCCGTTAGAGGAGACGTTGATTGATGACACTTTTACCAATTTCCCACTCGCTACTGTATTCGTGACAAAACTGTGTCAAATGTAGGGAATACTTATCTGCTCATCTCTGCTGACAGGTGACTGTTTTCTGCTTAGTTCAACTAGTTTCTTTATGCTTAGCTTTGATCGCAGGTTACAGCTGCATCAATAATCTGGCTGTTAGGGCGTTGGGAGTTGTTCCAAACCTCCCACTAGTCCCACTGGGGTTTGCATAAGCAGTTATAAGCAGGTAATGCCTTTATAAGTCTGCAGCTTACAGTTAAACTGATGTAAATGCGGTGTTGGAAGAAGTATCCATATTCTTTGAAGAACTAATAAGCAGCAGGATTACCATGACAAGAATAAGAACAACAAACAAGAAAAAATTGTTAAAACATTTACATTTTACTGATAATTCTTTTACTTAATTTACTTAAAGGAACAGTGAGTAGGATTTCGGGGATCTATTAGCAGAAATTGAATATAATATTCATAACTATGTTTTCATTAGTGTATAATCACCTGAAATTAAGAATTGTTGTGTTTTTGTTAGCTTAAAATGAGCCCTTCATATCTACATAGAGAGTCGGTCATCTTCAAAGAGTCCACCATGTACAGTATCTACAGTAGCCCAGAATGGACAAACCAAACACTGGCTCTAGAGAGAGCCTCTCGTGTTTTTATGTTACCTGAAGGCCACCGTAGTTCTCTGACATGCTTGTGGTAGTTCAATCGATAAAATACATATTCTATAAGCAAAAGTGTGCAAAGTAACTTGTAACTATATCAGTCAAATAAATATAGTGGATTAAAAGTGCAATATCTACACTGTAGTGGAGTAGAAGTATAAAGTGGCATTAAATGGAAATAAAATACCTCAAAACTGTATTTCAGTAAATGTACTTAGCTGCTTTCTACCACTGTTAAACGTCTATTGATAAAACTGTGAAACCTCATAAAATTCGAAATGATAATTATACAAAATCAATCAATAGGAATACATTTGATTACATGAATGAATGTACATTTGATGCAGGATCTACACTAGCACAGACTTTAAAACACATTTCATTTCAAAAACTTGATTACTAATTGAAATTACTTAGAATAAATCATTACAGATTATGGACTCCTGTAATCCAGAAAATCCAAATTTCAGAGCTACATTTGCGAATCAATTCCACTTACACAAGCTGTTTTGGTTATCCGAATAGATAAGTGGCTAAAAGTGGACAACATAAGATGTTCTCAGCCATCTAAACCCTCAGCGAATGCAGAGAGCATCAATGATTTCAGAGCCTGACAGCAGAATGTTTATGTTGTTGGTAAAGATTTTGGTATCAGCCTCACAGAGTCAAACAGCAAATTATCCTTTCGTGACTCACCATTTGCATTGATGTTCGACGCCCCTACAGGGGAGAGATCTGTCGTACGAGAGGCAGAGATGCCAATTTGTTTCACAGCGGCAGTCTAAAAAGACCAAAATGCAACATGTCGCCTTTGTTACAGAGTTATAGGTTGTGATGCTCACTTTTCCTCCTCTAGAAAAAACTCTCTCTCATTGCTGTTGCTATTGATGTTGCTTCACATAGCTGAGCTGGATGCGCCACTTTTCCTTTCTCTGTGGGTTGTTGAAAGACTTTTTGGAAACCGGTAATTGAAGTGGAAGCAGATAGGTTGAGAGAAAGTTGATTCCCCTCGAAAAAAAAAAGCAAAGCGCAACAGCTGAACGTGAACATCACAGATTATTTTTTCTTATTTTAGACATTGCGAACATTTTCATTTTCAATAATCCCAGGCGTGTTGTGGATGGTAAAAGCCGAATAAGCTTAATGAGATCATCCAATTACTCCTGATAAACTTGGCTGCCATTAAAAAAAGAAATGAAGCCAGAGGAGATGTTCTCACTTTGAGGAGGGAACACTCTGTATGACATTGAGGTAATGAACTTATAACCTAAATGGGCCATCTGTTGCAATGCTATGCATGAGTCGATGCAGGTATCTTTGATGGATTTTGACTAGTTTCTTTCTATCAATGAGTGTTCCACGAGTCACCAATCAGAGAGCACAGAGGGAGGGCCTGTCTAGCCATGTTGAAGTCTGTTATTGAGTGACGTTTTGCTGTGGAAGCAATTTCAGAGAAAGAAAAGAATCTGCATAAACGCTGTCCTTAAATGTGACAGGCTATCATTATCTCTGGACAGCAGCTCTCTTCAGCTGGGCTCATTCCCTTTTAGAGTATGATGTGGTCAGAATTGAGTGGACACAAAGCCCATATTCTGTTTCAGCCCCGGCGCCTCTCACATTCTCAAAGCTACACTATTGCAGTAATTATAGTCACATAGCTCTGATCATTCGCCAGAGGTTGGATGTTTAATCTTATCAGAAGCAATCAACACGAGGAAGAGCTTCCATATACGCCTGATGAGAGACTGTAAAAAGCAACGTCCCTTGATGTTTTTTTTTTTTTTCACTTTTATTCTGCAAAGCATTATATTTGTATTTCTCTTTATGAATTAGGATGTCTGAGCTGGGAAAGTGCCAGTGGCTCTGCATGCCATGCTTCATTACAGCCAAGCATTCTGGGCAACGGCATTTCCAGTTCATCTTCAAAATCGCTATCATCGCACAAACATGCACACAGACACACAATTGAATACTTTTACTTATGTTTGTACCAGACTAAACTCTGTCCGAGTATTTTGTCATATTTACAATGCCACAAACAAATGCTCTAATTGGGGTTACGGGAACTTCTAAAAATAATTCGGTGATGCAAATAACTGCAGACACAGAGCAGGACCCTCTGAGAACATTCACCTTTTTATAGGCATCCCTGAATCTGTAAACCCCTCACTACCAATCTATGGACATTACTGACACTTCC
Organism: Helicolenus hilgendorfi; assembly: GCA_916700815.1. Classification (NCBI taxonomy): domain Eukaryota; kingdom Metazoa; phylum Chordata; class Actinopteri; order Perciformes; family Sebastidae; genus Helicolenus; species Helicolenus hilgendorfi. The sequence continues at coordinate 33,858 of CAKALG010014553.1, forward strand.
AAATATGAACACAAGCAGTATGCATTCATTGCCAAACTCAGATATAGCCATAGACTGTATATAAGAAGTGGATCTGTCATGTGAAGTCATCCATTGGTTTGTGGACTGAGGATTTGAAGCCTCGAGTTTGGCATTTTGGCCGTCGCCATCTTGGTTTCTTGCAACCAGGAGTGACATGAGACGGTTGAGCTAAGTACAACTGAACACTGAGTAAGCCATTTTTCACTGACCAAAATGTTAATATTAACTTTCATGAACTGAAAACACACTGTGAAAACACACTGTGAAAACACAGAGGTAGCATCCTGTCAATCACAAGGTAGCCTTGCCTAAAGCATATCCTGCTTTATGGTCTATTTGACTCTAAATGGGACCATAATTTACTAAATGAACATCATGCTGTATTGAAGAAGACTTGAAACTAGCGATTGACACCATAAACTCATGTTTACAATGTCTACTGAGGTAATAAATCAAGTGAGAAGAAGACTCATTATCTCATGGACTTCTATACAATCAGACTTCTTTTCGCAGCCAGAGGAGTCGCCAACTGCTGGCTGTTAGAAAGAAGGCAAGTTTAAGGCACTTTTGCATTGGCTTCACTTTTCATACCCAAAGGTTGCCCACTGATATAGCATCGACGAGAGACTTCACAACCTTAATGAGTGATACTTTCTAAAAACTATGGCCAAAAAGACAGCCGAGATCCATTGAAAAATGTTATCTTACGTCGCACACCTGAATATGTGATATGTGTGTCACAAGCCAGGAAACCTTAAAAATTAATAAGTGAAAATAAAATGCCGCCACCCAGTTCGCTGCTAATTTCTCATTGTGTTTTATCGACCAATTGAGCTCAATTTGTGCTGACTGGATAGTCTATTTATTTAGCATCAATGTGTATGCATGGAACACAAAGGTGTGGGTTTGGTTTCAGAAGTTGGGGGCGGGATGAATTCAATTAAAAAAAAATCTATGATGAAACAACAAATTATGCTGAAATTGGTTTTCGTGCTTTTCATAATAATGATACTTAAAATGATGTTGATTTTCCTGGTTAGAGACCTTCTGATAGATATTTTTTGTCTTTACATACACCACTGATCTTTACCGTTTTCAACTGAAAAACGCATGCAGAGACAGTGAGCCCTGAGCGAAGTTGTGTCTGCAGGTCTTGCCTTTCAGTCTCAATACAACAACCCTCACCAACAACATACAACAGACTGTATGTAGCCTAAATCTATACTGGAGCCTATACTGATGTATGTGAAACATCCTCTGATTCCTGGCTCCGTTAAATCACCTGTCACGGATGTGACTTACATGTAAGTGATTCTGCCTAATCCCTTTCTGGTGAGTCAAGGTAAATATTGGAGCTGCGCTTCTAACAGTTGAGTCAGGCATACAGAGGATCTAACCCCCTACTGCTCTCAGAGGAACATGTGAAACACGGGAGCAGGCGGCATAATCGCAACACGACATGCATCTCCACTCCCAGACATTAAGGCGGATTAGGTCTTCCATGCCAGTTTAACAGAATCTTCATGGGACTGGAATTTTGTGTCGATTTAGGGAATCAAAAAAGCACCATTTTCGTTTTCTTTATGGACAGATTTGTCAACTCGCAGATGAATATTTAATAATGACCCGGGGAGTTTTAAATGAAAACTCTACGGCATATACAACTCTAACTTTCTTTGGCATTGCTACAGTGAGAAAATCTTATTTTGGTCTCTTGCGATCTGCAATTTCCTCCTCAGCGCTGGAGGTTGATTGACTTTGCCATGGTAGAATCCCCGCTCTATAATTACCAGTAATTGCATGTTTCTCCTTCCATGCCTGTGTTTACATGTGTTGTGTTTAATTTTAGATTGCGCCATTAAACGATTCCCAACTCTCAGTTATTTGTGAGAGCAGTAATAATTATAGTGATTATCAGTGTTGGGTAAAAGCAGGGGATCAGGAGAGGCTTTCAGTTGAGGGGCTTTATTTCCTCTTTTATTGCTGCTGGTGATAGACGATGAGGGATTGGAGGGTTGAATGAGGTGGCTGAATGAATATCTATTTATCTATCATTCTATCTCTTTATCTATCTCTCTATCTATCTATATCTATCTATCTATCTATCTATCTATCTATCTATCTACCTACTTACCTACCTACCTACCTACCTACCTACATGTCTATCTATCTATCTATCTATCTATCTATCTATCTATCTATCTATCTATCTATCTATCTATCTATCTATCTATCTATCTATTTGCCTACCTTCCTTTGGTAGCTGCCAGGTGAAAACCCTGCAAAGGATGGGGACAGTGTCTTCCCAAATGTGGACAAACACCTGCCTCCCCAGCCAGCGACTGTTGCTTCTTAACAAACTCCAATTATTTTCCCCTAATGAGCTCCCGTAGCGGAGGATGTGCTCCCCCATCATCGTTACTGTAGGGACAGCCGCTGCAGTGCTGGGCCTGACTGGCAGCTTACACGGACCTGTTCCCCCTG
>CAKALG010014556.1:0-34219 GCA_916700815.1 Helicolenus hilgendorfi
GAGCTCGTGTTGCGTCGCGAACAACCCTCTTCCGCTGGAAAATGACATTTGGTGTGGCCGTTCCGTCGTCCGGGTGTGAACAATAATGCTTAAACACGCTGTACAGTGCCAGAAACAGGTTGGTATAATGAAAAGGGAGTTATGGTTATACAATTTTCCTAAAATTCTATTTAAAAAATGAAATATATCTCCTTGCTTACAGTGCCACAATATATTGAATCGTAGCTCCTGTATCATGATACATATCGTATCACCAGATTCTTGCCAATACACAGCCCTATGTGTAATGTATTTTTTCATTGATTTATTTCTCGTTTTATTTAATTAAACCATCTGAGCACTGTTACTCATAACCACATCTTGCTCTACATCGTAGCTGCAGGTTTGTGTGGGTACTTTACAACAGCATGGCGCCGGTTGTGCAGGATTTAATCAAGTTAACTTGATTAATCTGATGTACTGTATGTATTCCCACTTCCACACTGCGTGTCACTTAAATTAGAGACTGCAGATGGAATCCACACCTGCCAGCTGCAAAAGAAAGTTAATCAATTGAAAGCGAAGACCTTCACACGTGTAAATATTAAATATTATTATTTACATTTCCTCACAGTACTGCCATAATTCAGAATAAAATGTAAGGTTTAGGTCAATGCGATGTGCTTTTGTGGAAATAGCTTCCACAATCTAGCACATAACTCTGGTGTGGCATGACAGTGGGCTTCATGTTTAGAGCTGACATGCAGCAGAAGGTGCAAAACATTGTCAATTTGACACCGAAATGGCAGAGTGCTAATGGGTTGCCAGTGATACTCACCCATGCGCCTCCCCTTCCACTAAAAGCTATTCTCGACGGGGTGCGTGTAACGCTTCTCAGTTCAATTTTCTCATTAAAAAATTAATAATTCAAATAGAAAATTTCAACATTTAATCTCTTTTTGTTGTTGTATTTTTCGTTTGTCAGATCAATGCATACTTAAGATATTAGATAGGAAAACCAAAAACAGAAAATGAGAATATCTGTATACTTTTAGTTTTCTTCCTGCCTACTGTACAATGCATTGAAAAGACTGTGTGCTCATATAGGATGTAACTTGAGAGCTATTTATGTTCCCATGTTGGCTACAACGGGAAAGCTAATCACGGTAGCTTATTTGGCTATCCTATTTTTGCCAGTAAATGTTGGGGTTGTTTTCTATTTTATTCTGGTGCCGAAGGCTGTACCTGAATGGGTTTATTAGGTCACAGGTGATTACTGGTAAAATAATTCATAACAAACATCACCATCTCAAACCAACATCTTATCATACAGCTTCTGTGTATAGGTTGAAATGTCTACACCAGCTTTCACATAATACTGTAGATTCCTGCCTCTGCAATGGTAATTTGAAGAGGTTCAGACATCATTAAAATGTTAGAAACGTGCCAAAATAAAGCAGCATTAGTGCGGCATGTTTCCCTCCTAAGGAGAGGGGCATCAGAAGGATCCAATCTAGGGTCATTTACATGCAGATATTCAGCTCTGCGCTCTATTGATGCCCCGAGTCTTTGCTTTTCTTCATGTTTAGGTGTAATTAAAAAAAAGCCTATTTCACCTATCACTCTGGGCTAATAGCGCTGGGATTGTGGGCCATCTCAAGCATCCACACACAAATGTGAGGTGGCACACTATCAATGCTCCAGATTTTCATTGACTTAACAGGCCTTGGCTGGTTTTCTCATTACAGCAATATTAGGCCGAGGCTCTGTTCCTTCAAATCCATCCTCCATCCTGTCGGGTTTTCTTTTTCTTGACATGTTCCTTCATTCGTTCTTTCATTTATTTTTTTCTGGCATTGTAGAAAATGGCGAGGAATGCTTTTCTGCCAACCATTCATTCATTTTAATATCTTTTAAGTCAAAATGTAATCCAGGCACTGCCTTCTTAGTTCCTGGAGTCATTCCTGGATCTTAAGCCCTCAAAAAAGAGGGATGATGTCATTCTTTAGATAAATGGATAGTTGTTTAAAAAGGAAATATCATGCGACGAAGCATCTCATGTCGCAAGAGACTCATAAATTACCTCTTGGCACTGTTTTATTGGAAATGAATGGAAGAAAGTCAGCATCGCCTACCATGAGTCGAGCTCATTATGCTTCCTTTTGCATTCCTGGTCCCGAATGCTTTGTTGTGCAGCCTTATCCGGCACTGTATCCTCGTTTTGACACTATTTCTTATGATTCAGTTTGCTATGAGACTGATGCCATGGGAAATATGGAGTCTAACTGCAAATATCTTTGTTTATGTTGGCATATTTATGTGTTTGCTTGCTTGTTTTTTTCTGTCATGATTGTATTGGAGGAAAGTGTGAAAAGTGACATAACCAGCACTGTTGTACTGCGAGGGCACTCAAGGATCTTGAGGGAGGCCAGCTAGGGGACAGGAGTGAGAACATGGCTGCAGGGGTAATTTTAACCATGTAGAGATCCTCTGCATGACCGTACCCAGGCTTATACACTAACCCACACCAGGGCTTTTCCCGCCTCAAGACAAGCCAAAGGTGTTACCTCAACCGTGACTTACCGAACCTTTGTGTATTACTTTAATAGGAAAATAGACTTAAACGTGCTAAACAGATGTGTGAAAATAGAAAGCACCAGCTGTGATTTCGATGATTTGACAATGTTGGTTGGTCGGTCGGTCCACCACTTTGGTCCAGAATGAAATATCCCAACAAGTATTGGATGGATTGCCATGAAATTTGACACATCCATTCAAGGCGCCCAGAGGATGAATCCTACAGACTTCGGCGATCCCCGAAATACTACCGGTCTGACGTTGGATAAGCCTCTGGGGACAACGAGCGGTGAGCTGCTCATTGTTTACAGTCCGGTTAGCAACTTGAGACTGGAGTTGGCGTTGAGAGACTGTGTGTACGATCGGATTGACTCACAAGTAGCCAGTTTATAAGCTAATTTCGAAACAATAAAAGGCGAAATCATCGTCAGGCGATAGCTGGTGGGTTCCCAGATTGTCTTTTGGCACCTCTTTTGCTCTCCACACGGACTGTTTACCGCCATTCAACCAAAGCCTGCTCGAACGTGATTGGTCAATACTACTCGGACTACAAACATAAACCAGAGCGATTTTCTGATACCAAAATCTTGTCCTGTTGCCTCCAGATTCTTCATATGAATGCAGAAACTGTTTATAGAGATTAATATATGTGTGACCGACTGTCAGACCTGACAAATTCACCACATCGTGTTAGCAATGCGAACTGTGCTTTTAATGGCCAGCACTAATTAGCTCATGAATCATCTTGCTATATTCTGCTTTTTTTACCCAACGCCACCCTGGAGTAATTCCACTGTTGCAATTATTGGCAGTGTCGCCTTCAACGCCTCACTCTTAAAATAGTCGCTGCCAACACGGTCATGTTTCTGTAAAAGCAGCATAATATTTATGGCAAGGAAGCCGTCTTGAAATGCTATATGCAGGAAAAAATCCTGTCGCAGTCTTATAGGACCTACTTTGCGAAAGTGTAAGGATACAGGGGACGTAGTGCACCGTTCAGTTTTAGAGGTGGAGGCTTTTAAAATCCATCCATCCATTTACTACCTCTTATCCGGGGCCAGGTTTTAAATGAGAAATGAAAATGTTAACTGTGCAGACTGTGTGCAACCAGACATTCTGACATAAGCAGCCTCGCCTTTAGGGACCTTGCTGAGCAGTAAACATATTAGTCTTGTAAGACAACTTAAAGAAGCTTTTGTTAATATACCAGCCACTGTAGTGATAAAGCCCATGACATTCTAAGAGGCTCATTGAAGATGGATTATTGCTCAGAATAAGAAAAAAATACTTAACTCCAATAGTAAAAACATGGTCAAACAAATATGCATTTGATATTTTATTGTTTTCCAAAGGCTCAAATAAGAAATCTGACCCACATTTCCAAGTGATACTCTGGCCTCGCCAACTGCTTTTGCTATGAGCAACTCAAGCATGACAAGCAGTGGCCCCGGGAGCAGATGAATGACTGCGTCACCATCATCTCCTCTGTTGGTGACATAGCAACATCAACGCCTCCCCTCTCTATTGTGCTGTTGTGTTGAGATGCTGTATAATTCAGCGGGAATATATTCACAATTTAATTGGATATCTATGTATAATATACAGTCAACTTTACTACTAGTAGCACTGGACTTTAAGTCACTTGAATCTGTGGTAAAATATTCTAAAGTTAAGGTTTACTTACTAGCTTTTTTGGAGCTTTAAGCTGTATCCCATGTCCTTCTTCTTCTTGATCGTTCAGAACAGCTGCTGCATGCGGGTGTGCAAACAGTGATCTTGAGGTCAGATGTGGTCAAAAGCATAAAAAAAGACTGTAAGAGACCATTGAGTGAAGAATAATTTACCACATGTATGTCTTCCAAAGGTCAAGAATGAATTTCAGTGCTTAACTAACTTGACTGTCTGTTTTGTCACAAAGTGATAAAGGAAAGTGTGGAGAAAGGAAGAGAGAAAAGCACTTGTGGAAATTGACTGCTGATCTAATAATGAACCAAACTCCAGGATGGTGCTGGGGTTGGCTATGCCCTCTTCACATTAGGGGTGTAAATCACCAGTTTCATCACAATACAATATTCTATTGATTCTTTCGATAACAATACGACATTTGCCAAAGTCTGCCACGAGAGGATTTCGATTCAATTCAATTCAGGATCCTGCGACCAATATGAGACAATATCATATGACTCTTTAACACAATCAGTTACAATATTTTCTAATTGATAAAAATTATAAAAATAGATTTCCTGTTGTTGGAGGTCTGGTTGTTGGTCACTGCTGGTGAACAACTTGTCTGTAAAATCAGAATAGCTGGTCCACCTTAACAGCCCACCTTAAGTGAGCCTGAGCTGAAGTTGTTATTAACTTCAATCACCTTCACTTTAACCAGCAGATAGCAAGTAAGACACAGGAACTTGGCTCGAGACTTGAGAAGCTGTAACATTTATTCACCGACAAATAAATACACTCTCTATGTCTCTCTCTCTTTCTCTCTTGGCCAACTGCACACTCGCTAATGTTATGCCGCTCGTTTCCTCATCCCGACTCCACATCAGCTCATGTCCCTGCGGCCGTCCTTGCCGAATGCATAATCGAAGCACCGCTTTGGATGTTTAGAAATGAGGTGCGCTTGTGCTGAAATGGTGAAACATTCTTGCCGTGGGAATTTCAAAATAAAGGCTTATCTTAAAGATGATGATATGTATCGATGTTTTTGCATTGGATTGTTGATCATTGAATCACTATATCGATCTGGATCGATGGATCGTTACACCCCTACTACACATAGATCCGTCTTCTAATTTTCTATCGTGGCATTAGGGTCATTAAGGTCATATCAGGGTGACCCTGTATCTAAATTCAAATGGTACAGTCCAGTTTTTCAAGCATTTTTTCTCTGTGGTTTCAAGCCACTCTGCTACTAACCGCAAACACTGTGGTGTTAATGTTTCTGTGGTGTCCTGGCTGTGGTTGTCTTGTTCACTCCAATGTAAAGTTATGTCCAGGAATAGGCCTGTAATGGTGAAAAAAGACCAACATTTCGGCACAACTGTGTCTTCATCAGGGTCAAAATGGAGAGGGACATAAGACAAACACACATATAGTCAACCTAGAACAGATGAACAATTACTGTCTGATAGTGAATACCTGATAATGAGCTAGTCTTTCTCTCAGATGAACACTGCTGGAATATGAAACCCTCTTTTAATTTCCCCATTTCTGTATTTTCGTAATGAAGTTGGACATTGAAATGTTAATATAACCGATAGGAAGTCAAGGTTATTGATTTAGCCCGGAGTCTCAGAGGTCTTTAGAATGTGTATAACAAACAACACCCTCCATCCTTGTACCCTTGAAAAATGCATACAATTATAAATAAATTGAAAAATGGTCAAAGACGAAGAAAAATGAAAGTGAAAAAGTGAAAGTTTCTTTGGGCTCTAGAGAAAGTTGGGTGCAAGATATATAATCATAACACACTTTTCTAGGGTTCATGATGCCATTGTTAGTGTGCAGCTCTATAGGAGCCTCGCTTTAGCCTCGTTAAAGTGGCAGTAGGCAGTATATATTTGGCATCATTGTGCAAAAATTCCATAATAACCTTTCAGCATATTGTAATTCAAGTATTCTGAGAGAAAACTAGACTTCTGCACCTCCTCATGGCTCTGTTTTCAGGCTTTAGAAAATCCACCCCGTGACAGGAGACTTTGACCAATCACAGGTCATTTCAGAGAGAGAGAGCGTTCCTATTGGCTGTGCTTCGGTCATGTGATGTGATGAAATAGGCTTTAACGTAACATAATATTTATTCATATTTGATCAGCGCTGCCTAGTTTGACCGTTTGGTCTGAGTTCGCAAGTGATTGACAGCCGGGTCTCATAGACGGCAGCCGGACAGCAGACCTCAGATCAGCTCTTACTGCTTGTTTTCCTCCGATATGTGAAATCTTGCGGATGCCGTTAGGGGCACCGGAGGACACAGAGACACATGATTTTTCAGGTGTATTTCCCAAAATGTTCCTCTATTCCTTTTAGATCCTCGTAGTCACAAAATGTGGTTGAAAAAAAGAATGTAATTGGGACAAAGTGTCTCAAAACACAGAGACAAGTTGTTATTGTAAGTCTTTTTCTTTTGCAAGCATATCATTGCTCCGGGCCAGAAACAGCTCTGCCTACCTCTGAGCTTTTGGTACACTTAACTTTGATGAATTTTTACCCCAATAACAAACTCCCATGATGCATGTATATGAAAGAGAGTTCATTTACTTGGTAACTGTAATGTAGTTCCAAAGCACTGAATGAAGCAGCAGCCATTACAGCACTAAAATACCACCAGAGCTCTGGATCTCAGACTCTTGTGAACAAAACAGAACAAGTTAGCAGCATACCATCATCTCTCACAGTCACATTGCGACTTGTGCTACGTTGAGAATCACACCACGAGGGTGCTAATGATGATGGCGACCGCAACCCGTAACCAGCGGCAAGTGCAGCTATTCTTAGAAGCAGCACTTTTTATTTAGAAGGAGAGGGAACGTGTCGGCAGCGTCGAGCCGCCAGTTCCTTTTTTCTCGCTTCATTAATTTGTTCATTTATTCGGTGGACTACTCCTAATCTCATTCCCGTCTCACTCATTCATCATACTGGGAGCGTTTCCTCCCTCAGTCTCACTCTTTGTGTGTCTGTGTCTCTCCCCGGTTGAACAGCAGTCCCAGATATCAATCGTGATGACCAGCGATGAAACAAATACCTCATCTGCATCTACGTCCACAAGTCTATCTGTGTATCTAGTCTCAGCCCCTTTTACTGGATGGCTCACATGCCTGCAGTAACAACAGATTTTGTAAAATGCTATGAGTTTATTTTGCAGACAAACTTCAGTAGCAAGCAAAAAATCTAGTTTTCTCAAGGTGTTTATTTCTGACTCGGTTACCTTCAGCAACCGGAGCAGCATTCAGTGTTTATCTTAGTCTCTCATCTCTGCAGGATGGTAAACTTGGATTTTTGTCCACAAGGTCAGCAGCTTAACCCCGCGAATCTGAAAGAAAACTCTTGGCAGAAGAAGTGAGTCACTAACAACCGTGATACAATGCCAAAGTAGTTTTTACACACACTGAGTGAGGACCATACATGTGGTAGCATTTCTCTATTTAAAGATAGTTTCTTAGTGCTTGTTATTTCCAGGGTTCGTGATCACGGTTTGCAATCTGTCAACATCAATTCTACATTTTTTTGTAGAATCTGAGAATATACATGATCCGAGCATTATTATGTCTTGTTTGTACCCACCTACTGGTTGTAGGAGGCTTTAGTTACCACTTGAAGAACCATTCAATCGAGTTAAGTGGATATGGCAACTTGTTGGCAGAAACTTGTTTATACATCCAGGAGGTTCAAGTCGTGTTCCAGGCCACCTGATGAATGTAATTCTAATATTCGCTCTCCTTTTAGATCTGTTTTTGTCTCTCAGAGAAATATCTCTTTAGCTGCTAACTGCTAGCTTTGTCTTCTGTTTATTACAATACCAACTAGTTAGGCTTTTAGAGTTTCTTCGCTGAAAACAGCTACCTACTGCGTCTTAAAAATGATCCAGATGAGAGCGGTAAGACTCAACCAAAACTTGCAGGCTGTAAAACTAAAACAATGAGTTATCATTATCTGTGACACCTTCATGTAAACATAGCTATTACTATAAAATAAAAAAAGTCAATTTGATTTGATTTTTCTGTAGGAAAAGTAATAATTTTGATTAATTGATTAATCTATAAATTAGTCGATAGATTAATTGATAGTAAATTAGCCGTTTGTGGCTTCCCAAGTGCTCTTGAGTTGTACAAAGAAGTTGGAAAGTGCACCTTTAACTTGTTTTAGATTGAACACACTGAGCAAAAGAAAGAATGTGTCAACTGAAAATAAAATGCATCCTCTAGAAGATCTCCTGATATTACAGGATATTTGACCTTTTCCAACTTCTTGAAGTTGAGGTCTTGGGAAAATCACTAGATTCAACACTCTTTGGTCCCCCTTGGTCTGGAGGTAGAAACAACACAGCTTCAATGTTAAGGGTCACAGTCCTGATGGAAACTTAATCCTCTTCCACACAACTTTAAGCTGCAGTTGTTTCAAGCGGTGATAGCTGCGAGAGGCTCGCACATAAGCTACTGCAGGGCACTTGTTGTGGCGCTGCAAAGTTGTTATTCTTGTACAGTGGTAGTTTTCCTACAAGCATGGTATGTTTTTTGCCATTGATTCTGGCAGACAAACGTCGCAATTTTACTTTCATGCCCAACTGTATTTGAATTGACCAATAATAAATATAATTTACTGAAAAAAAATACAGGTATACGAAGTGAGTTGGGAGCTGTTTGTATCACTGATGCACTTTTGTAATCCAGGATGTGAGACTTCATGTGCCAGCACATGAGATGCTTGTATGTTCGAGTATCATGAGTACTAGAAGGGCCAGCTGCCTCAGTCCTGGCGCCACGGCTGCTTTCGACCGTACCCAAGCTTCTAGATAATTTGCTGTGCCAAGCCGAGGGGGCACAAAGAGACACAGACCATCCTAAGCAATCCTCAAGGCCACACTGACACAATGTGGTAGTCTGGGCTCTGCTGTCAGGCCTCAGTAGACTTAGCAGACATGCTGTCAGAGACAGTTGTGTCTTCCTCCTGTGCTTGTCTGTCATGCGTGTCTGCATGCCGTGGTGTAATGCTGCATGGGCAGGAGCATCCATGCAGACCTTAATAATGCATCGCCGGTCAGACTCCTGTCACACTACGCTGGAGTCAGGGCAGCGGATCGGATGATAGGAAAATATAAGGCAAGTCCAGATCACGCAGTGGACATGTAGGAAGTGCCCCAACTGTTTACTCCCAGGTTATTTGATTGACATGCAGGAAGGGAGACCAGCTGAACTGAACTGGCTGGTACATGATTAGATTGGACAACGCTAGATCCAATTGATGTGATGTGTTTTTTTCTTTCTACTACCGAGTGTCCTCTGGTTCTGTCCTCTCGCATCATGTAATGGGTTATTTACCGTTGCCCTTGTAATGGTTTTCAGATGCGGAGCACCTCTGAAGCACTGATTGTAACTCGCCAATTCACAAACTATTTCACATTTAACAAGTTGAAGCTTTTGGCTGTCAAGTAGCTTTTCTTTGCATTCGTCATTAGCAGTGACATTGGTATGAACCGGTAGCACAGATACCAACTACTTGCTACTAAAAATAATTGATGCTTTTTTTTTTGCTGCCAAGTGTGTCAGTCTATGCAAGAGCAACTGATGCCACAGTGAAAAAATATAATGTTAGACCAGCTAACAGTTTCACCAGCTTGACATGAGCCATCTGGAGGTCGTAGCTTCTCTGGTGGTGCAGTGGCTTAGATTGGCAACTTATAATTGAGTGATTTATATACTCTTGTGCTCTGACGAAGCCAATGCTTAAAGGAATACTTCACCCACACTACTTGTATATCAATTACTCACCCCGTGTTACCTTGAATTTGTGTAGAAAACTTATTTTTTCTCGCATGCCTCAACGGTGAACGGAGAATCAAAACACTGAGAAAAGTCTTGATAAATTGAAGTAACTGGGATGCCGCATCTAACAACAGCAAAACTATATAAAAACATCCGTTTACAAACTCTCACTCAACTCGTGCAGTGTAATCTATGGCTGTGTCCGAAATCACAGCCATAATCACAGCCAAAGTATCCCACAATGCATCGTGAAAAGTAGTACACAAAAAAGGTCACTAACCGAGCATTAAGTACCATCATGCATTGCATTGGAGGGTATGTAATGCAAGAAAGTCTGTGTTGTTTTGTAGCCTCCTGTCTATCAATATTCATATCCTACAGCGTGTGTCTGTCCCAGTAGAGTTCTACGACTGTGAGTTATGTTTTGTCTGGTGACTATCTTCCAGAAAACCTCCGTCTGGACACTTTAAGAGGCGTGTTTCTGTGTCTCCATCCAGACTCTCAAAATACATCAGCCTCCGTTTATTATTACAGAAATCCATAAATCATTCAGTGGATTTTGGTAACTTGGTGCCCTCATTGGCTGTTTTTAGAAGTCTGAGTTATTTCAGAGCCGGCACTTACACAGCTTGTATTAAAATTAAATAATTCAAAGGAAGGAGGGATGAGCGAAAAAGGAAAATGGATTGAAGAAATAACTTATTTTTATGCACCGCTTCTTTTCCATGATACTGACGGGTCTCACTTCATCTCTGTCTTTCAGCTAAATTAGATTTTTTTTCAGATTTTCATTTCTTAAGTTTGCATTTTGTCTTACTTTAACAGTGGAAATGTGACTTTTGTTAATAAAAACACTGCACAGAGACAACGCTGTAATGCAGTCACAGGGTTAGGTCCCGTTCCTCATTAGACAAGCCAGCATCTGCATGCACACTATGATACTTAGAGAAATTATTGTCTGCATCACATTACCAGAACAAAATGCTGAAGTGTTTTGGATGATGGTACTTGATGAACAGGTAGTGCCTGATGCTCTGATCTTGGTCCTCATCAGCGACACAGCCTCTCTTCTGCCTCTTAATTATATCAAACAGAGGCAAACCTGCTTTGTGTAATTAGACCTCGGCTGAGAGGCACAGAGGTCTCTCTCAAGCCTCCCGTATAATTGCATCTGATATTCACTCCTTAACAAGATTTTGCTAACCTTCCATTGACATTTAGACAATAAAGTCTCCTCCCCGTCTAAAGTTGTGATCGGAGGACGGGAGCTCAGCCGGCGTGTTAAACCTTCGCTGCAATATCAGTGAACCTTTAACATTTCTTCGGCAGCCGTATTATCAATGTCAGGATTCATGGAAAAAAGTAGGCCTTTGATGATTTCCATGACATCATGTGATAGATTGTGGTAATATCATTCATGAGTCTGTTGATTGGTTTCATAGAAGAAGGAGTGAGAAGAGAGTTTTGGAATGGTTTGATTTTATTCAGTCACGTCTTTTCAAGAGCGGCTGATCACGACTACCTGTTAAACCAATCTTGTCTCCTCAACGTATGACTAATTTCCAACAATAATACCCGAAAAAAAAACGTAATACTGCGCTGCCCAAATTACATTTTTATCAAGATAATGAGGAAACATTTTGAATGAACAAATCTGCAAAATCTCAAAGTATTCATAATAAAGACATCTGGGCTAACTCCATCCGCTGATGAAGACAATGTGATATGATTGAGAGCCCTGGGTGAGTTACTTAATGGATCTTGTGATAAAATTGTTTTCTGAACTGCCTATTCCAACGACAAGAATAGACTTCATATGTAGCCAAAACCACGATCACGCTCCACTGGTGGAATATAACTGAGTACATTTATTCAGGTACTGTACTTCACTACCATTTTACCAATTTACGAGAAAAAAACTCACAAATTTGCGAGATTATAAAGTCTTAAATTTACACAAAACATATCGGATATTCTCTGACATTAAAGTGGCAAAATTACAAGAAGAAACTAGCAAATTTGCGAGATTATAAAGTCATAAATTTAGTAGAAAAAAAGTGAGATTAAAGTGGCAATTTTGCAACAAAAAAAAAAACCTCACAAATTCGCAAGATTATTTGTCGTGTTACATTGTTTTTCTCGTGAATTCACGATTTCTATCTTGGAAATTTCGTGTTTTTTCTTGGAATATTACCCCACAATATATATATATATTTTTTTTTTATAAAATTCATGGAATTTATAGAGGTATATGCTAAAAGTCATTGAACATCAGAAAATGTCACAAATTGGTTCATTTATGTGGAGCTCAGCAGAAGTTCATTCAGGGAGACTACATCATTATTTCCCTCTACTCCATCATTTATCATCACCCCTAGGTCACTCCTTTTGGCTTCTATCCATTCATATATTCCCCTACATCCCTCGGCTGTTCTGCTCTACTGTACCATATTATCAGTGAAAAGCTAACCACTGCTTTGTCAACAAAGCTATATATCCTTAAAGTAATCCTTCCTGTTTAAAATTGTACTGCAAGTGTAATCTAACACCATCGCTAGAAACTACATCTTCAAAACTGACCATAGGGCTGAAACCTTGCTGTCAGTCTCAACAAAAAAGTGAGCATTATAAGCAGCTTACAGGTGTCACAGTTATTGCAGGGCTATTGCATTAGATTACGTTACATTGCACAGGTGTTCGGCAATCACAGTAACAAGCTCCATCTTCCCACAACACTACTTTGGTCCATGCACAGATGGCAAACAAATAGCCAGATGTTGAGTGGTATTTGATCGAGTAAGATTTATTCAGCATCTGTTTTTGTGTAAGCCGAAGACCACGTGAGTCGAGAGACTTTGTGTTGCGGTATTGTTTCGCATTGGTTTTGTCCAAGACTATGATCTGGAAGAGGGTTTGTTGAAGTTTTAACATCAAGGACATGAGGATGTGCAGCACTACTGTATAATAAATTTTGAGATTAACCTTGGGATTTATTCATTCATCATCATTCTTTTATCACTAAGCCAAGGGCAGCACGTGGAATCTTGACTAGATTTGGCTCCAGTTTGGCAGCTGTTCACCGTTCAGCTATCTGAGTAACCTCGCATAGCTGAAAATTGACCCTACTTATTCTGAATTGACTGTAACATCACTAAAATTGCATTACATTTCCATTCATAATGCTACTTTTCTCCCAAGATATAGATGGTTGGTCTAAGCCCTTAGGGAAGAGATTGATTGATTGATTGATGACATACATTTAGGAGTTTGTAACACCCAACTGTGTGCTTTGAATTTGTAATCCTTAAGATTTTTAGTTCTGGTTGATTCGGTAACATCTGCACAGATGTGCCGTTTACTACTATGAAATGTTCTGTTTGCATTAGCAGTAACTTAATACACCTCTGGTTGTAAACAGTAACACTAGATTACATGCCGTATTGTTTCCTGTGAATACCTAGTGTAGGTCGGCTATTTGAATCCAGCCCAGAATTGGCGGACCCCGCCACTAACAATGAAAACTAGTATACAATGGAGTAATAACATAATGTAAATATATTGAGTGAGTATTGCTGAAAAAAAAGAGGCCATAAATAATTTGAAAAATGGGGTTTTATTTCATGAAAATCTGAAAAACTTTATCTCCCCAGGGTAAAAGATGTGACAGTCTGACTGGATGTAGACTTTGGGTATAAATTAGGGCTGTCAAAATGACTTTTAGAAATTCGTTCTAAAAAAACACATTGGTTAACACTATTTGAATATCTAACCAACCAACCCTAATCTATACATTACCTCATTTTACTACCAAAACCCAAAATAAAGTGGCAGCTGTCTGGAGGGCGATCGCCAGGAGATCGCCTGAAAGTTCCCTACTTGCTGTTGGCTATACTGTACGTCATTTCCAGTAAATATCACAACATAATATGTTATATAATATATATAAAACATGTGTTTTCTGTTTAAAAAGTACAAACGTCGGAAGATACCAAGTACTAGGCTACTACTCACCCATCTTTTAAGTGGTTACGTCTCCAGTGTAATCTCAAGTGCACAGCTGATAGGTACGTTGTTTGTGTACATCGTGTAACGTAACACTTGCTGTTTGGACATCTTCCATTGGGCGCATATCTCACATGGAATTCTCCTTCCATCCAGCTATATCAATTTCACAAGAGCACCATCGCTGCATCCTGGGCTTAGTGCCGCCCAAGACGATTGTGATTGGTTTAAAGAAATACAAACAAGCCAGAGCGTTTCTTTCCTTCTATACCAGAATGATAATGTTTGGAGCCAGATCTTTCTTGAACGTCTACACAGCGTTGTGTAGATAAATCCGGCTATGCAAGACTTAAGATGTGAGTTTTCCATTAGTGATTACTGAAAGCTGGATGGGAAGGTCCTTGTTGGATACAAGTTTAAAACATTATAATGTCTGCAGGGCTCAGTTTTATGGATCTTACATTTCCCCACACAGTTTTATTTCCCCAAAACGTTGGACATTTTTGAAAGGACCATTTGGTTTTATGAAGAAGAAAACTGTCTGTTCTATCTATGATCTGAAAGTGTCCTGTAATGCATGAGGCTGAGATCTCTGCTGTGTGGCTTAGTCTGAAACTCTTATTAACCCAGAGACATTTATTACACCCCTGGCTGTGTCTTATGACCTGCTTGATGGCCTGTAGAGCTATTTTACTTCACTTATCTACCATAGAGATAATTGATAGCCTCCAGCATTCATTAATTTTTCCATATTACATTCTCAAACTATATTAACCAGTCAATGTAAATACCTTACAGTATTATTGTACGATTGTCTGTTTGATTATCACCAATTAACATAAAACAATAGTAAGTAAACCTCTTTAGTTTTTGAGTCTTGGTCGTGTCCAAATCTGGTGTAGAGGAAGTAATGTGTTTTAATTTTTTTGGGATAAACACAATCGGGCATGGTTTCATGGAAGTGCAGTACAAAGACACCACCAGCTCTTGGCAACCAAAGTTGTTGCGGAAAAAAATTGGTTTTGCAGTTTACCGCTCCTTACAAATCAAATCAGATTTGCTCAGCTGAGTGGCCAAGTTGTCTGTTCTTCAAATCAGTGCTTTTCTGTACTTTTTTACTTTTTTGATAAATAAAAATAGCACTCATAACAGCTTGTAAAAAAATATCACCAACTGTAGCAGAAACTGGGCTACGTTTAGAGGAGAATATACGACTAGAATAGATCGTTGAGCTGGCAGTGCTGATGAAGGAACACTGATAGGAGGAGGAGGACAGAGACGGGGTTATAAGTTCAGGGCTAAAAATGAATGAGAAAGTTGGTGGAGGAGAGGGAGGTAAGTTGTAAAGATGGATACGACAAGCTGGTCTCACAATGCTTAATAAGTGAGGGAAGATAGAGTCGAGAAGTGACAGAGTGAGAAATGGAGATGGAGTTTGGCCGGTGGACAGGTATGGAGGATGCAAAAGAGCTCCACTGGATGACTGAGTGATGTAGGAGAGGAGGAAGAGTAGATGGAGCCTTAGACCTGCTTTATTTGCGTGATAGATGGCGGACAGGTTAGAGAGGTAATGCGGATGGTTTAATTTAGAGGCTAGGAACCTGAATTGCTTAGCATAGGCTAATTCTCTTTGACCTTCTTCAAGTTCTTACAGAGATTTCACATTCTTTCTCCATTAATCACGTTGAGTAAACTCCCACCAACTGGATTGAGCTGACTCCGCTGATTTCAGAGCTGTTATTCCATGCTGTGATAAAAAAAGGATGTTGATAATGATCTAAGCTAGTTGTTCCATTAGTTTGAGTTACTGTTACCAAGTAAAAAGGTGCATTGCAAGCCAGTCTGTATCCTCCGCTAAAGATGTTTTTAGGGAGTGAAATGTATTAAAAAGTTAGCGAGAATTGTGTCTTTTTGCTGTTTCTCCAAGGCCAACAGAGTGATGCGTCAATAAGCGATCGAGCGTTAGCCGCCTGAACACGTCATTTTACAGCCTGTAGCTAGATAGCAGTCAAGCAAAGTCCGACAGCCGATGCTAAACAATAGTCCGAATCCCTCAGTTTTTACTTTAAGTACATCACATTGATATTTTATTAACTTTAGTCTGAACATTCAGGGCTGAGCGGAAGCTTGTCCTGTCAGTCTGTGAGACTATAACAGTAGCTAACACTAGCTCAGCAGCTACAAGGCGCTGCAAACAGGATCAGTTTAGATGATATCTGATATTTTAAGCTTTAGAAATTATCAGTCGTGTCTGGAACTGGAATATAATGCCACTTTTGATGTAATGATTAGAGTAATGAAAATCATTTTAGTAGTACCAATAATGTATTTATTTTCACAAAATGTGAGCTAGAATGAATTGATTTGTTTTTCTAGATTCAGATACATTTTGAGGTTGACTTAAAGTACACAGTTAAGCCCTATTTTCCTCCATATTATTTCGCAATTTCTGATTTTTTTTTGTGTGTGTAATGGAAAATAATAATGCCTGACATAATAGGTTGAATTTAAATTTTCATGACATCAATTTTCATATCATTTTGTAGCACTCACTGCAGGTACCGTTTGTATGTTTCTACTGTTTTTTTGTAGTGTTTATTTACCCCCTTGGATGCAGCAGTGACCCCCCTAAAGTGCTAATGGGCTCATTGGATCCCCTCCCAGACAGTCCTGGCTGAAACGCAGCACACACACAGTCTGAAATCATACAGCGAGAACAGTACAAGAGGTTGTTTTTTTGTTTTTATAAGTTCTCGTCAGCTTTAATCACACATGATGCTGATCAGCATTGTTTGTACGCTGGCTCGCAGTCTCGCAACTGAAATTAAGTGCATCCATCTCCAGTGCGGTGAGGAGGGTGGTAATTAAAATGTGTTAAAATACAACAGTGCAGTCATTAGAAGAATTGCAGTGAGGCATCACTAAAAGATCCCAACAGAGACGAGAGCTGAACCTGGTCGTCTGATTTACCTTTGGGATATACAGAGGACGACACACACACACACAAACACACATTCATTACCTTATTACAAACCTTGGATGTCCAGACTTGTCAAACCTGCTCATGTTTTTCATGTTACACAAACAGCACCAACCCCTTAAGTAGTATTTTTTTTCCCGGTAATGAGTGTTTTGTTTGTGGATCAGACTTTTTGTGAGTAAGGATTGGTAGAGCAAGCTTTTAATGGGATGACTTAGCTTTTACCACATCGATCCTAGTTGAATCCTTGATACACCCGCAGGTGACTGAAGTAACTTTTCGAAGACATTGATTGCCATTCGGAGGAAATAATAACCCCGCAGGTAGCTCTGCTGTCTATAGTGATCCCCACCAGTGCAGTACTGACAGCTCATTACCTTAGTGTTGCTGCTTCTCACTGATAATTCACCCATAAAGTCGCACTTGTCATGCCTTGGTTTTTTTATTTACCTTGAAAATTGTGCTTCAGTTATGTGGTGGAGTGTGGTATGTGTTTCCCAAAGAATCAATTATTTGGGAGGAATCAAAATCTAGCTAGCTTGCTAACAAGTAAGGGATAATGTGCAGCGAGCTGGCCATTGTTGTGAAATAAACCGTGCTAGCTGTACATTATCCTTACTTAAGAAATCAATCATTTGACACAAAAATGGTCCGCCAATCGAAAGCAAGTATCAAACAAAGCCATGTAATAAGTAGCAATAATGGACTGGGCAAGATATTGGAGTGTATTATCGCTCATATACCATGACCATTTACCACAGGTATAAAGAGAGGCTGGGCTCAAATTATCATTCATTTTTTTTAAAATGTGTTTCTAGTCAACGGGCTAGCTTAACTGCAAACAATCAGCAACTGTAGCAAGAAATGTTACTAATGATAACAGCGGGTACAACGTATCTTGTGCGTGAAATATATCAGCCTATTAGAGCTGCAATGATTAGTTGACTAATCCATTATTAGATTGACAGAAAGATAATTCCTTTGTTTGATAGTCAATTCATCGTTAAAGTAATTTTTCATGCAGAAAAAAGAAGAAAAGGCTACAAAGAAAATGCTGTTTTTAGCCTCTCAAATATGGAGATTTCCTGCTTTTCTCTGTTTTATATCATATTAAACTGAATATCTTTGAGTTTTGGACATTTTATAAGCCCAAAAGTTTATTTTTTCAAGTGGAAAATATCCTACTTAGTACATATCTTAGTCACATGTGTAGGATTTGCCCTTAAATATCCAGTATCAGTTAGGCCCTATCGTGCACATTCCTTGCTATCTCTCTCTCCAAATCCTCTCTTTTGCACTACAAACACAACAATAAGCTTGTTACATAAACTTTCTGTGCTGTACATTTTCCTTCCTCGACAATTTGCACTATAAATAGATAGTTATAGACTTTACAAGTGCCCCAGGGTTAATTTGTCTGGGGACATAATTGCCACATAAAAGCACCGTACCCCACAGTGTGTCTGTGTGTCGTATTATCTCCTCAAGAAACAAAAAAGCAGCAACAGGAACACCGTGCAGCAGCAGATTGTGTGTGGGTGTCTTTGTTGTGCGCCTCTTTTTTACATAAGAAAATGACATTCCCTTTAGCAGCACCCTTTTGGTTCATGCCTGGGAAATCCTCTTCGAGTCACTGCTGCGCGTTCGTCATCAGGAGCAATTTTTTTTTTACATCTCTCAACCTCCCACATGATGGCAAGCTTGAAACACAAAGACAAGGCGGAATGGGAAACAGAGGTGCTTCCCCTGCTTTCTTTAAGACAGCGTGTTGTCAGACAAATCATAGCTCTAACAGCAATTTGTTCCTGTAAAGACTTTGATCTTTAGCAGCTTAAAAGTTTGTTGTGTTGCACTTAAAGTAAAACTTTCCTCCAGATGCATAAAGACTCATTGAGGACCCATTACTTTTACCAGTGTTTGGTTCGACCGCAGCAAGGTAAGGCCAGCCCTCACGCAAAAGTCTGTCACTGAGTGAGTGAAGTTTCACCAATGGTCAGAGTAAGTGATGAAGTTGCACCATTGGCAGGTAGAGTGTTGGTGTTTGGCCGTTGCTCTTTCAAGGTGAATATGGAGCAACAGTGTTTCCGCTGGTAACGGCTTTGCCTCTGCGATCAATCTTCTGATCCACTTCCTCAATTGTTGTTGCTGCGCAATCCTATATTTGTATGGTGTTGACTAAGGATGTCATGATACCAGAAAATTAGTAGTCGATACCAATACCAGTTAAATTCCACGACTCTCGATACCCAATTTGATACCGCGTTAAAAAACAGATAAATAAATAAAACAATGAATCCCATGTACTTCAACATACACTCCTTTATCACCATTTGTATACTGTGTTTTCTACAAATTTACTCACCAAAAACTACATTTTGCAAGATTAAATTTGAACATATCACGATAATGTTATAATTTACCTTCGTCCAATAATATTGACTGAATAGAGCATGAACACACCATAATGTAACCTGAATGAACCTCTGTTAACGTAGGCTGTTAGCTCCATTATCTAGTCAAGCAGGTCTGTGCTGCCCACCACCTGCTAACAGCTAACGTTACTAGCTCTCCTGCCGATTTCAACAAGTATTTGTTGTTCACAATGTTGTAATATCAGGGAAACTTTCTATCATCCCCGGGATGAAGCAAGACCATAAGTCTCGAGGCCTGATAACATTTTGGCATGGACTCGGTACCGAATTATTGGTTCTCGTGACATCCCACACACAGTTCGATGCATATGTTATAAGAGGAGTAGCTCAGTGTGAGAGAGTGATGGTTGTGACGGCTGTGGGTCAGAGGGGTAGAGCAGGTAGTCCACCAATCGGAAGGTCGGTGGTTCGATCCCCGGCTGCTCTGGTCACATGTCGATGTGTCCTTCGGCAAGACACTTAACCTTAATGGGCAAAGTTGGCACCTTGTATGGCAGCCTCTACCATCAGTGTTTGAATGTGTGTGTGAATGCTGACATGTAGTGTTAAGTGCTTTGAGTGGTCGGAAGACTAGAAAAGCGCTATATAAATGCAAGTCCATTTACCATCCATTTACCACGACGGTCAGAGCAGATAGGTGTCGGCCATCGGAGCAGAGAAGAAATTATCCGTGAAGTTGTACAGTGGTGGTAAATGACTATGACTAAATGTAAAGTCTCCCCTATGCTCTGGAAGCCAATGTAGGAAAGTTAGCATTTTGTGTTATCTGTAAGAGAAGATATTTCATATTTAGTCTTAAAACTAGTTAAGAGTGACGAGAGAAGGGAAGAGAAGGTGGAAGGTGACAAAAATAAAAGAGATTTTGGTGAAGTATTTATTTTTCAAACTTTGTCTTTTTGGTCGATGATATTGCATGTTTGATATCGTCACATTAATGACTTCTGCGCCGTCTTTCTCATCGTCTTGTCTTCTCACGGAAAAAAGTCATAGTCATTCATCATAGTTTTTGTTAAAGAAATTAACACTGCCAGTAAACCAATATTTGAGGCTGTGGGCATGTTCATAATTGTCATGGGATGACAGGCAGGTCTAGTAACGCGAACCGTTGCCTGTCTACTGTGCGTTGGCAAGTGACTGGAATAGGACAAAAGCACTTACGATGAGTAATCCAGAACAACTCATTGTTGAAATTAACATGGTTTTATTGTTGAATTTATTGAATTAAAACGGTCCTCAATTACCTGAATCAAACTTAACTTATGTGATATGATATGTTACTTCAGTAAACTTTAAGAACCAATATTACTGGGACCAGTACAGAACAATTGCACTGACTATAC
Source organism: Helicolenus hilgendorfi (assembly GCA_916700815.1). NCBI lineage: Eukaryota > Metazoa > Chordata > Actinopteri > Perciformes > Sebastidae > Helicolenus > Helicolenus hilgendorfi. Next base: position 20,795 of record CAKALG010014556.1, read on the forward strand.
ATTTAACAATTTGGCCACAGTTTAGCAGAGAATCTAACCTATTTACAAGGAACTTCTCTTTTTAAAGATCGATCTCATGAAAGCTAATCATGTCAGTGGAAGGTTTTTTGCCTCATTAAACAAAGATCAATGGAGATGTCAGCAAAACAACAGCAGCACTATCTTTTCTCTTCAATTGGCTCCGAGGTTAGGACTTGGACAGGAATTCCACCACCGTGCCTGAAGGTATATACACATATTAGAGTTTTAATGTTGAAAGGTAAAGTGGATTCATTTGCATAATTAGGGTTGGAACATATTAAGAGAAGAGGCAGGGAGGCAGAGCAAAGTAATGAGGCAGGGAAATGGGAGTAAGTGTGCAGCGCGGCATATACAGTAAATCTCTCAGGGGAGGCTCACTAATGACTTGTGACTAATGATTTTTCTGGAGATGAGTCAAAACAATCGCAAACGCCTCCTCCAACTCCCCCACTCTGAATCTGTCCTCCTCAAACAAGCACCTCCACCACCTGTTGATGTTGTTGTTCCAGTGTGGAGCGTGAAGTTGACACGGCGGGCTATTGTACGGCGGCCTTGTTTGGTTTTCCATTCTTGGAGATTATGTCAGAGGAGGGAAAGGTGGATACTTTACAGTGCGGCGCGGCCCCCTGCACGATCGAGTGCCATACCATCCCGGTGAGCAAATATTTGATGGCGATACGGGCTTTGTCCTCCATTGAAACCATTCTCAGGCAACACACTGCTCAAGTGCAGCATTTTAGTTTGTTGTTGTGCTTCTCTTTGTTTATTTCCAGACTGCAGTCCTCACCACATCGTAGATAATAGGCCTCATTCACCAATGTTTTCTTATTTGGGATTTGTTCTTAGGTAAGAACAGAATATACGCACACTCAACACATTTACACACATTTGAGTGCCGATATGTTTGTGCAAAGGAAAAACTGGCTTGGCCATTTTCAAAGGGGTCCCTTGACCTCTGACCTCCAGATATGTGAATGTAAATGTGTTCTATGGGTACCCACGAGTCTCCCCTTTACAGACATGCCCAATTTATGATAATCACATGCAGTTTGGGAGCAAGTCATAGTCAAGTCAGCACACTGACACACTGACAGCTGTTGTTGCCTGTTGGGCTGCAGTTTGCCATGTTATGATTTGAGCATATTTTTTATGCAAAATGCAGTACCTGTGAGGGTTTCTGGATGATATTTGTCATTATTTTGGGTTGTTAATTGATTTCCAATTATGAATATATACATATATTTGCATAAAGCAAGCATATTTGCCCACTCCCATGTTGATAACAGTATTAATTACTTGACAAATATCCTTTTAAGGTACATTTTGAACAAATAAAAAATTAAAAAATGAGATAAAAATCAATTCAATCAATTAACTATGGACAATCATGCGATAAATCACAATTAAATATTTGAATCGATTGACAGCCCTTTCATTTTAATTATTTTACAAAGCATTATGGTCTTTTGTTTAGCATTTTTTATTGGTTTTCCATTGAACCCAGCATACGTTTGTCTGCAGCATATATTAAAAATGAGAGTGTATACAAGCATAGAACAGACGTGAAAGGTAGCATCACACACACATCTCTGAAATGACATCCTACGCATCTTCTTTTATGTGTTATTTATATCAACTACTGACGTTACTAAATATGACAGCTCGCTTGGTGTTTCCTGTAGAAGTACGTCCACTTCAGACTTCAGAACTATTGAAGTTTTTCTAACAGTTTGGGGTCCTGTGCTTCAACCTCGTTAGACTTTCGTTGGGCATTTTTGACTAATGAGGATTGGCAAGGTGTTTAGCTGCTAATTAGGATCACACTTTGAATTCATGAGGATAACGGGATTCACCATTATAAGAACACAGGTGCGAACAATTCTGCAGTTTAAGAACATGTCATGAATCTGATGTAGACTTTTATTAGGACCTTTCTCAAGAACAAGTTTAGAAACAAACTTGGGAATGTATTGGTCAATGAGTCCCATTTTTCTTACATGGCCAATGCCACTGTCATAGGTTGTTTGGGTTTGAGCCCAGTTTATCCAATTATTTCACACCTTAACAGAAATAATCAAACGCTTTTAAATGAAGTATTGTAAAATGTTTTCTTTATTTTAATTAGCTTCAAGACAATTATGGGGCTCCCTGTGGACTGCCTGTCAGGCCACTTGTAATAGTTTTTCAAACCAAATGAGCCTCCATACATCCCAGGAATATCTGCAGTACATGCCTACACCGATGAGCAAGATAGCATCCAATTAATTATAATGATACATTCAAGAAATTGCATTTCAAGAAAAAAAAAAAGTAATCCAAATTTAATCAGATGTGATGTGCACAGAGTTGTAATCACAGATTTCACTGAGAACCGCATTACTGAAGGCTATGTCGAGGAGTGAGATGTTCAGAAGTGCTTTACAAATTGAGAGGAAAGTGCTTGAAGGCCTCCGAGGAGAGATGTTTCTCCAAGTAGGAGAAGATACCAGATTAACATAATGAAGGATGGGTTATCCCAGGGTGGGTCGCACTAGCCTGATATGACTGATGAATATGTAGAGCTTACATAAACTAGGTATATGTTTAAGCAACAGTAATACATTTTTGCTTAAGTTGGAACAGGTTGGGATATTTTACACAAGAGATTTCTGCCTGTACTGTTTTTTTCTGTGCTCGGTGATGCCGCATACTTTGGTACACCAATTAGGATTTAGCAATATTTGAATCAAAATGGTATGACAGTTGTTTATTTATGCTGTGAGGCCCGAATCACCCACACAATCCTAATGAAGTGTATTAGCAGACTTTTTGAGAGTTAAACTCGTAATGACTGATATCGAAGGAGCAGCCATTTAGCTTAGTTTAAGACTAGAAACAGTTAGTGTGGCTCTGTCCAACAGTAATTCACCTACCAGCACAAGAATGGAAATGTAAAAACAACAAATTGTGAGACAGAGACTCTAAATGCCCCTCCTCCTTCGCCCTGTAAAACCTCAAATTGTTAACACTTCAGGTTAATTGAGATATAATGTGTTATTTAGTTAGTTCCAAAATATCGTTAGGCAGATTATGTTACCTTTTGACGGAGCCTTGCTAGTTGTTTCCCCCTGTTATCATCCTTTATGCTAAGCTAACCAACTGCAAGCTGTAGCCTTATATCTAACGGACATATACAGTGTGTGAGTAGTATCAATCTTTTCATCTAACTCTCGGCAAGGGAGCAAATTATTGTATTTCCGTAAAGGTTCAGCTTCTATTAAAGTTACTACGAGGAGTTTTAACTGGTTATGAAGCGGTCTCAATTAAATACTGACGCCTCTATATGACCGAAAAGCAAACGAGACCATCAGCGATAAGATTGGCTATTTCTATATGATTATTTTAAATGCCTGTCATCGGGTCTCATTCACTGCAAAATCAAAAGAAACGATTTACAAGCCAGAAGAGCCTATGTTTACATTTTCACAAAGTTTCTCAGTGAGCAGTACGTTAGCCAGTTAAAAGGAAGCAGGAGATTTTATGGAGAGATTTTATTTTTTACGTTATGTTTTGTGGTTATGGCTGATACGATGGAAGCAAAGAGAAAAAGAAAAGAATTTACCAAAGGTAAAAAATAAAAAAAACAGAGCACTGTGAAAATATGAATCAACCTTGGTCAGTCATCCAACAAATGGAAAGAATTGCGGGATTGGAAAGGATTCAAAACCGATCTTAAGTTGTCCCTCTTCCTCCTAGACTGGTATGTAATATGTACATTTTATTTATGAAATACATTGCAAGACGTGATTTTACATCGATATATGAATTTACGTTGGCGGCTGTTTCACGAACAGTGACGACTATCTCCCCAAAACTCCAAGCCAACAAATCAATACTTAAGTCATTGCTTTAACAGGAGACACTTTCTGGAGTGGCTCTAATGACGACACACAGATGAGTGACTTTACAGACTGTGACAGTGGCCCGAGTCAATAAAAGCACAACTTTGTAATTACATTTTTGTTTGTGGCCGTACTTTCAGTCACCTTCATTCCACAGCAGTCGGAGTAAATAGTTAGAAATCGGATAATGAGACCTTATTTTGAGGAAATCACCTTGGATCACTTGTTTTTTGTTTATATAGGTCAAGTAAGGTAAGGGTTTTTTGCACAGGATTATAATTTATGAAAATATATATTCTAAAAATAGACATTTCATAAATATAGAATGAAATAGTCCATCTTGCTGCTGTATGTGGTCGCTGACCGTGGAAATAGCTGTTCTGGTTGTGTGCCGATCAGCATACTGGATTATCAGATCAGGTTTATTGTAGCAGCTGTTTTTTCCTGCTTCAACACCCAGGCTATCGACATCTGCCGGGGGAAGATAGGCCTAATTATTTTCCATCCATATGTGATTAACAGAGATTTGCCTTTAAACGCTCGGTACGCAGGCCTGTTGAACACTCACCTCCTGTCCAGCGCGGCTCAGACACAGACCAGTAGCTTCGCAATCCCTCCACGGGCTCGTGGCTGACTCTGCTTCAGGCCTCCATGGGGAATATGGGAGTGTGAAATCACATAGAAGTCTCTTACTAACAGTGTTTTAGTTGTAACTTTTTTCCTCTGCAACTTTGCATTTGTTATCACATCCTTTTTTTTTAAGATTCAGCAGAAAATTGGGAATGTATTGTTAGGAAGGTCAAAGAAGCCACTAGTCGCTGTTGTAGCTATTTATCATGAGAGCCTCTGTGGTGCGCAGAGCCGATATTATCTTCTCTTATATACTGCAGGCGAGCACATCTATGAGCTGTGTTCTTGTTTCGCCGTAATTAATTTTGAGTTTTCTGACATTAATCCCAAACAGAAGGCAGCAATCAGTTTTTTTGTTTTTTTTTGCCTAATTGAGGCCAAGTGCCCGTAAATCACATTTGGAAAATAGAAAAATGAGATCACTACGGTTTAATGCTGTTTGGTTACAGGTGAATGTGTGGGAAAGGGAAGCAGATAAGAAGGATTGCCAGAACCCATAGCTCACATTCTGCTGATGTGTAAGTATGTTTACTGGGGAGATATGCAGAGAGGTAATCAGAATTCAAAAAGCAATAGCACTCCTGGAACAATAAATCCACAAAATTAAAGCTGCACAAGGCCAGATTGTTATGTAAAAATATGCACGTGTCTACTGGCTTCAGTTTCTAAGTGTATAGCTGCATTCCTACTATACAGTATGAGACGCCATGGTTTTGCCAATTTTTTTAGCCAAGCTAGCAGCATGTTCTATATGGACAGCATTGTCGGTCAGTCAGTTGTTTGGTTGTTCCAGACGGATATATCTCAACAGTTATTGGATGGATTGCCAAGAAATATGATAAACACTTTCATGTTCACCTCAGAATGAACTGTAACAAGTTCCCTGATTCCTTAACTATCTATCTACGATGAAGAACATGGTAAGCTTACACTTACCAAACAGAAGCATGTGAGCATGGCCATTGTGCGCATGTTAGCATGCTGACATTAGCATTTTGCTACAGCCTCAAAGAGCTGCTATTGTGGCTGTAGACTCGCTAGCTTAGTCTTGTCTATATACTTATTTTCAGGTGTTATATACTGTACATAGACACTGTATCTGAGAGTGACATTTTAAACTAGAGACCATATTGCGATGGGACAACCCAGTCTCGCAGGAAGGCATATAAATACCACGACATTACACGGACATTACACTTGTCATGTGTACGCATTTTAGACTTTTCGCATGTCATTTGTACGCCACGCAAACGTCCGCAGTTAGGTTCAGGCAAGAAAACCACTTAAGTTAAGGAAAAACGTCATGGTTTGGCTTAAAATAAGTACGTAAACTAAGTAAAACACGTACGGAAACAACGTAACCCAACTACAGAAAACATATCACAAACGTCATGTGACAAACGTCAATAAAAATAACTTACAAAACAAAACACCGGTCTCCAACACGGGTCTCCTGGTTAAAAGTTTGGTGTTGGTTGGGCCCATCCACCTCCCCACCCCCACACCATAAGCGGTCTTTCTCGCCTTTAATACTACATCACTAACTCTTATCATAGCATTTATACGCAGATGCGTTTACATTACAGTCGGTACAGGATACATGGCGTACAAATGACACTCGAAAATCAATAAGGCATACTTATTGAACGCTAAACGCCTTACACATTATTGTGGCATTTATACGCCTACTTTCGGCCCCCTTGCTCAGACCACGCACTTCTTCGAACTCGGCCTTCACTTTTATCTCAGCTACGCACCTGTAAAGTTTTCTGATGACAACTCAGGCCAGGGGCGTCAACAGACAGACATACAAACACCTGGCAAAGTACTCAAAACTGCCTCCACGGTAGATCCCGCTAGAGTAGATGCCATGATGACACACACACATAGACTCACAAGGTGAAAACAAAACCAGCCACATGCTGTCACAGCTGGTTACAACAGTGAGGAAAACCATCCAGAAGAAGCACAGCTCACTAATAATGACTGTACCTATTGTGAAAAACACATTTATTCATCACCTGCAAACATATGAGTTCTGGCAAGAGGTTATTTCCTGCTGCTTATGTACATTTGCAACATTAATATTCTTGCAAAGGGTAGATACATTTAGTGTGATTTCTGAATCCATTTTTGTCATGTGTATAGCCTTCTTTCTATTTTTTTTTTTTTAAATCAAATGGCTGTTTTTAGTCCATGACATAATGCTCTTGTACTGACAGCAGGCTGCATGTATTTCAAGTACTCTAAAGGCCCTGGAGTTGTCCATTTTTACACATAACTAGATAGATCTGAGTTCAGAGGAAACGATCCATAAACCTCCTATACAAGATAGAAAGCGATGAGTAAACACAATGATAATCCCAAACATCATTTTGTTATCGACCTCTTTGGGATGTCATCTAAATGAGTATTGTGTGTTTTGAATTGAATTTATGTCCTTTTTGATAGAATAGACGATGATTTTATCTTGTTGGAGCGCAGGAAGCAGCAGAGTATCAAAGGACTGCGCTTTCCTTTGTACATGTAATACAATACTAGTATTATATCACAAGCTATGGGTGTGTGAATGAAAATGTAGTTCATCAGCATGATGGCAAGAATACTGTGAATGTGTCCAGTAGAATAATGCTTTAACATGATTTATAATGCGCGATATCATAGATTGTTGGGATGGGGTTTGGTGTTACTGAGATTTAAGCTTCTGTAAATTTAGTTTAAAAAAATGAAATGACAACAAATAAACTGGTGTGCTGTAGCCTCAGTTGGGACTTAAGACTTTTAACTGAATGTATGTACTAGCTAAAGCAGGAAACTAAGCAGAAAAACCCATGTTCAGGTATGACAGGTTGAAGATCACTTTCTGCAAAACAGCTTATTTTGGCTCCACAAACACTTCTGCAACCAATTTAAGCCCCACACACAGCAACTGCAACTGATTTATTATACAAGCATCTGCACTGAAAACACAAGAATCCAGCATTGCAGAGGTAATGGGTTACCTCAAATCAACCAGGCATTATAGAGAAGATTACAGATTGCTGCTCAAAGGCTGGTACATCAGGTACCAAAATGGAAGTTTACACATCCAGATTGTATCTAGATAATACACCTGGTATTAAAATGTTACGTATTTCCGCCCATGTAGTTTTTGCATGTGGATTGAAAATGCAGTTGATGTGGTCACAATGCGTCCCTGACCACCTCGAAAGGTGATTTGGACCATAAGATCACTAACTGTCTTCAATGTGTTTTGGGTGCATTTACACCTGTGCTCTCATGTGGTCAAGCACTATCCGATTGCAATCCAATCACCCAAAATGCATTTTAAAGCAAGGTGTTAAGAGGGTAAGTGACCTGATGAACTGATTAAAATTTGGTGGTCAATGTTCAAGGTCACTGTGACCTCACAAAACACGTTTTTGGCCATAACTCAATAATTCCTACGCTAATTATGACAATTTACCTCAAATGTCTAACAGGATAAAATGATGAAGTGATGACATTTTGGACAGACATGGATGTAAACTGCAACTTGACTGGTTGGCGGAGGCAAACAAACATGAGGCGTAATAATAGTTTTACCACCCATAATCATAAGATGACACTTTATTTAGGATTTGACTTTGCACTTTATTAAGTGCTTTAAAAAAAGTTTTGAGGCAATATAGAAACAGAATGGTCACATATGCTTTAAAGTGCACAATGCACTTTGTGACAAAGCATGAATGTTGTTTAGAATAGCTATTAGACACACTGTACTAGGGGGCATTGATTTAACATTCTTGGCTTTTTGCAACACAGGTGCATTTGTTCTGTAACTCTTCTCCGTAGCCTCCATGTACTGTACGGCTGCTGTGGAGTCCTCTGGGAGGATTCCTAAAGATGTTCAGGTCTTATTTCTGTTTTTACCTTGTGTTTGGATGTGCTCTGGAGGTCACACAACAGAGTTGTGGGTTGTTTCTACATTCTGCTTTAGCCACAGTTGGCAGCAGGTCAAGAACTTTGTGAGAGTTTTACAAAAAGTGAGAGGCGACTAGAATAGAAGTCTTAACACAATGTAATAGAAGTGTCTGAGCTGACGTGAGGTCGTCTTGTGAAAAGGAAGAAATGGAGTGAGAAGAAGAATTACTCTGAGGCAAAAGTCAAACCTCAATTCAAAAAACACGAGTGCAGTACAGAGTCATCAGTATTCAAGTTCAAATCCAAGTCTTCTCATCTACTGCAGCTACTTTTGAGTGCAGGTCAATTTAATCAGCTCATGCAAATTATATCCAAGTGAAGATTTCCTGGAATAAATGTAACAACCCCATCCACAGATTGATTTTGAACTCAGATATAATAGGCATTCCTCAGCTCTGAAAAGAATATTCAAAATGTAGGTATGGTTCGGAAAAAGAGTCAGATTGAAGAATTATATGATTGCACAGCGGGAAGCCCCAAGCCAAGACTGCCATCTCAGTATGGAGCCATTAAAGTGTAATGGCACCCAGCCACAACACCAGTGCTCCCCCACACTATTGATTTGTTCTATTTTGGGAAGTTGCTGTATAGCAGAGATACAAGGCCTACAGTGATATTTTTTTCCTGATCAGCAACACTCACAGTTCAGTGGAAACAAAATGCTTGAGGTAATGTCCAGGTGTTTGCCAAAGTGTGAACTGTGTGCCTGCAACATGATGCATTATATCATACTATTCTTCTCTCCACAATCTTCCTGCGTTTCTTCAAAATAGGGAAACCTTTTATCTATTTATATGTAGATAAAATCAAATACTCAAGATATTTAGAGGCAGAAGTTAAAATGGAAATATAGACTTATTGGCCACCTTATTACACACAGCTGCTCATTGCACAGCGTGATACACTAAGTAATGTGGCTGCATGTATAAAGCCCATAGACATAATTAAGCAACCCAATTACGTTCCCATAAGACCAAACTGCATTCTCAATTCCGTTTTATTTTCTCCCGGACTACGGCCCCAGTTTTAAACGGTTTTAAACACGTGGTTTGTAAATTGAAACAAAACAACAACAAAATTACTTGGTTTGGTTTATTATGTTATTTAAGCTACAAATGTAAATTTGATTAAGTGAACGTTGACTTTTGGTTTCACGTAGTCCACGAACAGCAGTCTTCCACCAGTTTCACTACAATTTGCAGAGTTTACAGGCTGTAGTGTAAAAAGCAAGAAACATGCAGGCGCAGTTAAAAAGACCTAGTTAATGAGAGCTGTCAACAGGTAGGGTTGGGTTCTGGTGGAAACCGGGTGAAGGCAATAACAAACGTGAGTCTCCTGGGAAAATCATTGCAAGTATGTCGGTTGAGAAATTGACAAAGACTGTCAGAAGCAATTCCGACGTCGGAAAGGTGGGTTGGAGTGCGTTTCAGATGCTGTTTGACGATCCAACAAACACTTAGTTTGAAGCATACTGATGCCACCACCTCCATGTCTTTTGTTGTTTGTGTATTCGCTGTTTCATGATTGTTGTGTAGCGTTTCATGTTTTGTAGAAAACCTGAGGGGAAGACTTCCCCTTTGAACAATAAATAAAGCAAACTAGGCATCTAGTAGTACGAACATAGAGAATAGATCTGTTGCTGTTGGCAGCTTGCAACACATCTCTGAGACACCTCTTGACATTTATAGACCTCCCCGACAGTGATCGTCTAAATTAGGCTTTACATTCAAAATGAGAGAGATTCAGACAGTTCACCCAGATGTGGTCATTGTGTGAGCCTTTATATGTATTCATTCATTATTTTCCTATTCTCACTGATACAAGAGTCTCTTCAGATCTATTGAGATTCCTTTTTCGAGCCCCACAGAGTGCTCTCTTATTCCCACTTGCTGTAGTCCGCAATGTGACAATAAGTTGCATTGTTGAACGCCTCAATAAGTGTGTGTAAGCATCTTAATCCCTGCATCCTCACAGTATTCCGCCTGCTTTTAAAAAAGCCTGGTTGAGTGCGGCTGGGAGTGGAGGATAAGGATGCTAAACAATGATAACCTTGGGCACCACCATCCAAACAGTGAGCAAGCCGAGTACACTCCTGTTCTTGAAGAGGAGAATAGGGCGGTAGTATGAAAGGTGAAAGAAGGGGAGAGAGAAGGATTATTTGAGTAAACATAAGTCACGTAGCCAGCAGTGAGGAATGAAAGCGGTGTTGAATGTTTGGATGAGTAATGCCGCTGCTCCCGTGGTCATGATGCTCGCAGAGCAGCGATGAGTGTGTACACTCTGGCTGGAAGCGGCTCAGTTAGGAGTCCTGTGTGGAGATGAGCCAATATTAGTCTACCGAGCTTATAAACTGTTGCTGCGACATAACCCCCAATCTTTCTGCCACAGGCTGCTGCTCGCTGCTGATTGAAATTATAGTACCGGAGCAGGTCTGCTTGTTTGGGGTGAAGCTTCTTAAATATGTCCTGCTAACAGTGAAATAATTCATCTGTGTTGGATTTCAAAGAGAGGCACAGATGGACGACGATTACTCACTTTAGAAAGATGCAGCAATGGGAGAAGCTTCATCTGCAAATTTATGGTTGGTTTATATCACCAATCTATTAGACTGCATATGTTGCCACAGAGCAGTCCAAACTCTACAGTTCAAAATGTATAGGGCTCCTGGGCTAAACTGATAAATGTGGAAATGTTGCCTCAAGTGAGTGAGAGAATATCCAAACACGTCCCTGGCTTCTTTTTGTTAAAGCAGATGGAATCTTTTACACGTCTGTTGAAGGAAAAGACAACAGATATCAAGTGAGTGGTTGTTATGGGGATAATTATGAAAGGGGCAAATGGCTTAGGGGGATATCAGAGGCTGGCAGGTTATTTTTAGACTTACTGCAGCACACCTCAACCTTTTAAAGCACATCCTCCGGCTCCAACGGAGCATTCATCAATGACCCTGCCTGGATAGCGGGCGCTGGTCGGGATGAGCTGTTAAACCTTGATGACCTGGTCATCTAGGCCGGAGCTGAGCTCTTTGTTAATGTTCATCTTGAAGGAAGAGACAATACTACTGGAGCACGGTTAACCTGGAGCTCTACTTTAATCATGCGGTTTTATTCTATTAATGGAAACAGTCCTATTTTTAAAGGATGAAAATATTGTCCTGGTTCTCTTTTGCTGCAAGGAGAAGACACTTTTTAGATGTTGATGCGATGATGAATCCATATACAAGAATATGGATTCATCATCACACTAGTCATGTTTCTATTCATCTGTCAAGCAAATATTAAGCAGAATGTTGAAATGTCACAAAAAAAAGAAATGCAAATTTAGAAAACTAGATAAATTGTAGATAATCAAAACAACCACATCTGTCCGTGCGTTTGGATCTTCATGGTCAATGGAGTTATATTCTAAATTTGAGTCTTCAATCCTAAGTTTTAACATTTAAAATGTTGTTTTTTCAACCGCTTCCAACCACCTCATTTAAAACTGCCAATATCTATGTTTCCATTCAATTGTCAAGCGAATTTTAAGCAAACTTTTGAAATGTCGCACAAAAAGAAATGCAAATTTGGCACGTTTCCATCAACTGTTTGGAGCGAATAAACTTGACTAGTTTGGTCAAGAGTTGGCGCTATAGGCTACGCCTGGCTGCCAGTACACTGAGTAGAAGAGGAAGTAGTGGTTGTGAATCGGAAACAAAACAAGTCAATTTGTTTCAATTGGGTTGTTCTTTCATGTCAGCTAGTATTGGTCATGTTTCATGTTGTCTGGAAACAGAAAAATACTAAAAAAGCATTCAGACATTGTGGGAATATCTGAGAAGACGCCGACAACAGAAACAGCTGATCAGTCATATCAGTTAAATGTTGGCTACGTCAGAATGTCTTCGGCATGTAGCTGATCAAGTCTTTTTCGACAAAGGCGAACGTTAAAACTTTCTTTGCAATTGAGGAAGTTTTATTGAATTTTGCCGTTTCCATACAGCTTTTCTTATGCGATACTTCAAAATGTGCATAAAAATACGTGAATGGAAACACGCCCACTGTTTCCACATGTTAGACTCAATTTATCATTTCATATTTAGATTTGCAACCAAATTAAAATCACACTATTGTGCTTTGTATTCCGGCCTTGGCAAATCATCTCCATCCACACGCTGATTGAGTCATTGGTACATTTTTATATTTGAAAACATTTTGGGCAAATTGCCTTCTAGAGCTGCAACAATTCAATTTAGTCAATTAACAGAAAAATTATCACCAACTATTCTAATAATCGATTAATTGTTAAAGTAATTTTTTCATGGAAAAAAAAATCTGTTTTCAGCCTCTCATGTTGATTTTCTGATTTATTCTGGTTTATGTCATATTGAACATAATATCTTTGGGTTTTGGGCAAAACAAGACAATTAAAGACTAACAAGGGTGAATATTTTCATTATTTTCTGGCATTTTATAATTGATTAATCTTGAATATAACCGGCAGATTAATTGATAGTGAAAATAGTGATTAGTTGCAGTCCTACTACCATCATGTAATTATGATCTCAGTTCACATGACATAATATCTGCTGTCTGTCCATAATGGACTGACGGAGATGGGAAAGACAGCCTCCATGTTTGCTACTTGGAATAGTCTTAATTTAAATGGAAAAATTGATAAATAACTCAATTCTCAGGTTTACCAGTACTTTGCCAACTTTACTCCTTGTTGTCTGGTGTTATACCGTTTTGTCTGCAACTTTTAATGCTGCCGTCTCGGTCAGGTCTCCAGTGAGACTTACCTGTTTAAATAAGTAAAAAGAATATAGGGGATCTATACTGCAGATTGATCATCAGCCTTTCCAGAGGCCTTTGGAGCTACACGAGTACAGCTCATTGATCTAACATTGAAGCCTTACTGTAGGTGCATCATGATTAAAGTAAAACAATTG